>KZ874251.1:0-12317 GCA_003456935.1 Machilis hrabei
AAGTCAAGAGACAGCCAGTGAACTCCTGAGGAAGGCTGGAGGTGTTTCCAGCCGAAATATAAAGAATAAATCTAACGGACACAGGTAAGGAAACATTGTCTTTTTTCCAATTTTTTTGCATCTAGGCGATAATCGATCTCTGACCATGTACGTTGAGTCAGGTTGCTTCATCACTAAAAAAATTCGGTTGAGGTAACTTTCATCGTCGTCTATTGCATTCAGCATCGTCACAGCAAATTCAACGTGTTTCGGTCGGTCAGCTTCCTTAATTTCATGGCAACACCGCGATAACGACTTTGACTCCTGACATGATTCAGCTTACATAGTCGGAGATCGACTATCGCCTGGATGTTTGCCGAGCAACTGGGAGAGCTCATATCGAAACTTTGTAGGCAATGTAATAAAACTTGAATGTTTTCTGCATCTTTTGGTATATTAATAAATAATTTACCTTTGCTATAAGCTTAGCTATGTCATTTTGAAATCATGGATACCTTTTTCGATGATCCTGTATAACTGCGTGTCACAAAATACATTGATTTAATTTGGCATTTGTTGAATACAAACACCTTTTTTGTTTAAGAGCTCCAGTTACACTTTTATTAGAAATTAAGCCCTGGTTACAACCAGTATTTGTGTAAAACTTATTGAAAATCGTATAATCTAGCAACCCAGTGGACACTATCTTAAAGGACTTAATGTGACATGTCTGGCTGTTTTTAGTTCATCAGGTACTGAAAACAGTTTTTGGCCAAAAATACATGTTAGATAAGTAATAATTAAGTTTATGTAAAGAAAAAATACTGATGTTACACAAGTTACGGTAATATATTAAATATTTCTTCTGGTAGTATGAAACCTTGCTAGAGTTAGGGCGTTTACTTGCTTAACAGCTATAGATATAGTGCATTTAAGTGAAACATGTATAACTTTAATGAGAAAGTTTCAGTTTAACTAATGCATTAAAATACATTNAATGACACTGAACCCAAGTTTCTACAAAGCGTAAAATGGGCTGTAGACTGGTCTGTATAAAACGTCGCAAGAACGAAAAAAAAAATCCACTTCCAGCGCTATACTTTATGTCTATTTCCCATTTGCAGATTTTAATTAATTTGATTTAAAAATATTTAGTTACCGTACAGCGGAGTTTTTAATGCTTAAAGTTTTCCGTTTAACATGGGACAGTGACTTAAAACCTTATATATTGGCAGCTTTGTAAAGAGTGCCAAGCTTGGTGTACATTTTATTGTTCAGGATCAACCAGTGTTGCCAAGTGTAGAAATTCTAAAGTAATAGAGGTAAAAAATACATANAACAGGGATAGTCAGTTTACAGAAATCAAATTGTAGCTGGTGTTACTAAATATCCAAAACTTGTGTAATATTTAAAATTGAAAAAGTTACGTACCCTTTTTTTCAATAGTTTAAAAAGTACAATTGTTGCAATATTTCCCCCAAAACTAGTAGTTTACAAACAGAATTTTGTACATCTGCTCTTTATGAATTAACCATGAAGTGTAATTATCAGTCACAAATTTTTTAAATCTACCTGTTGTATTATTTATTGTTTGGAAAGTTTGACAATGCTATATGAACTTCGAATTATTTCAATAGATAATATTTTATATTTTTGTGAAATCAACTACTGTGTATGTTACTGTAGTGTGTTATTGGCTATATTATCATACGAGCAATTTTGCACTGCCTACGGCGGCTTCAATTACTCGAAAGACGGTGTTCACAGTGAAAGACAGTGTGCACGGTTTCCATAGCAACGAAAATCCAAAATGGCGGAAATTTTAAAATTAAAGTAGTGAATCCGATGTTTTGGGCCAAAATAAACATTTTTTGTGATATGACGTTTTCCCGCACAATGCACCGTTTGGAAGATTTGTGATGTCACGTGACAAAAAAATGTCGTATTTTTTATTTTTTGTGTAGGTTTCATACCAAGCTGAACAACTTTTGTATTCAACATTTTTCTCTAGTTCTTCTGCATCATGGCTAGAATTAGAGTCAGTCACTCACTCACTTACAATCAGATATACCGGTATATATATTAGATACTTTTTGTAAATTACAAACACTATTTAACCTTTAACAATAAGGTTAATTTTTCTGTACGAGTTCATGAAAATATATTGACACCACGAAGTAGCTGCTTTATTTGTGTATCTTGTTGCCCAAGTGTAGTGCTGTTTAAAAAAAATTAAGTTCAAACAATTAAGTTCATTTCTAATGAGCCACTTATCTACACCATACAAGGTTGTGTAGTATTCAAGCTATCTACTTTGGGCTCACAAGCATTTGCTACCATTTTTATTACTTGTTTTGTATAAACTTGTTCCATGTAAAAGAACCCACCGCTTGCTATGTATGGAGTGAGTGGGGAAATTCAATAATCCTGACGCAGTCAGAAACTTGGACCATAAACTCAAATAATCAAACGAGAACTACAAGTAGTGCTGGGAAGATAAAGTTAAGAACTTCGATATACAAGTGAATGCATATGAAATGCCTGCTAAACAAAGGTGTAGCTAAATGGAAATTATTGTATTTCAGTAGAAAAAAAAATTTGTTTCTGTGGAAAGGACCAAGGTAGATCATACCTGTCTCAGCAATGAGAAGATATTAAATAAAAAGAGTCATTTTCTCAGACAAAAATGTGTAATGAACCAGGAAGTGTATTAGAAAATTTATCCCATTAATAGAGCTTTGGTAAAATGTCTGTTTTAATCCAAGATCATATTTTGTAAAATAAATTGTCAGCTGGGAAGCAAANATAAAGCATTTACAATAACCACCTTTGTTTGTCGTTAAATACAAATACTGCCAATTAAAATAACTATGATAATATGAACCACTCTAAAAATAAATGTATGTGAAAACTGTCAAAGGTGTCCTATCTGTTCCTGAACTTTTGTTCAAAGTAATATTCAGTAGTAATCACATTTAAAATAGGTAAAGCAATTTAGAAGATGCAAGCATCAGACATGTCTAAGTATCTATTTGTATAGTTTCACCATTGCTTAATGCATTGCATTTATAAAAAATGCCAGTTTTACACTTGTTAATGATATGTAATGTTGGAAAAAAATAGGTGTGTAGTCTTATGTTGACCACAATACTGTAATTTAAATTCAGTGTTTACAATAATTTTGGCACTGAAGCAGCCAAAAAGGTACAGAAAACCACATTTCAGTATTTGTGGTAATTGAGATGTAATGGTTTAGTTATCATCTCGTGCATGTGTTATATCAATAATTGTGTTGTTTTTATTGCAGTATTTACTTGTGTCATTTTTATTAAATTTGTTATTGAAAATATAAAACAATGCCAAGGTCCTAGGTTTGTTCTTGTGAATTAGGTGGCAGTAGTGAGGTCATTGAAACCAGCATATTACTTGGTACAAAATAAATTATTGGCAAAAGGTAATTTCCTGTATTGTAAATTTAATTGAAGAATTTTTATACATGACCACTGTAACCTAGCTGGCATTGCTAAAGAATATNTTTACATCATTAATGTCTTTTAAGATGTATTTTTGAGATTACCACTTTGGCTTACAAATGAACTGAATCAAGAAGGACGTTGCTCCTTATCCACTCCTTAGGATAACAATTATTATCAAAGAGAACCCAATTTTTTAAAATGAAAGAAATGGTCTGTTTTGTGGTAATGCAGTGCTGAAAATTTGATGTTTGTAACAGAAGGATGAGCTAACAATTTTAAAAACTNCCAAAATATAGAGGTAAGGCTAGTGGTGTTTTTATTTTCATTTTTTACAATGCAGTTGGATATTGAGAATGCATACATTTCTATTTGATTATGTTTTGTCAGATTTGCTAGTTACCATTTACAGAAGTTGCTTGCACTAATGCAGTATTTTAAAGAACAAAGAATGTGGCTGGCATGAAGTAGGAAGTGGTGTTCAGTGCCAAGATGTGAAGCATATCTTTGAAACAATGCCAACTTAGAGACTGTTCTGGACACAGTTTTTAAGAGCAGTATTCATGATATATTTGTGTAGGTTTATAGACTATGGGGTATGACTGTTTTCATAGTTAATCTTTTCAAATCTTTCCATCTCTTTATTCCTTACAATTTCAGCATGTTAGCTAAGGCTGAAATCATACAAAAGGTAACCCACACAATACAAAACAAAGATTTTAAGATATTAAAATAAACAAGTTCTCAGTTCTATTATTAGTCAATTGATGCTAATGTATTAACTGTGGAAAGTATTTAACTAAAACAGCTAAACTACTATTAGATGTCATGACAATATTTTAAGAAAAGGGGAATGGTCGTAAATATAAATCAAACTCCCAGATATGGGACACTACTAAATCGTAGGATCAAGTGATCTGTGTTACCCTATTTACTGTGGAGTAAAGTTGTATCATATGTGACCGACAGGCTGGCCTAGTGGCTAGAGTGCTCGCCTCCTGATCGGGAGGTCCTGGGTTCAAACCCCGGGGCCGGCTCCTAGCCCTGGGTAAAAAGGGCTATCCTACGAGTGTGCCTGTGAAGCACTCCACACTAAGGTATGATNGTAGGCGTGTTCCGGGAGGCACGTTAAAGGCGGGTCCCATCGATAAGTGTTCGATGTAAAAGATCCCACCTCTGGCTATGTGTCGGATGAGTGGCAAAATTCAAAATTCAGTTATCCTGAAGCGTCATTACGACGCGGATGGGGTCTCCATTAGACCTGAGATGTCATAACAGTGGGACCATAATCCAATAGGAAAAGCAAATGTATCATGTGCATATAACTGAAGCTAATTGAATTGTAAAAATATATGTACTCTTTATTGTGTATTGTATTTCACAGGTAGTTTAAGGATTTGTAAAATGGTATTTTGACTGATTTTTGCTTTAGGTACTGATCTTAAATCTTAACCATGGTATAGGATGTAACATGCATGTATTTGTTAATCCTAAGAAACTGTAATAACAGTAAAATATTGGTCATTGCCACTTTCTGCATTCGTTGGAGAGTACGAGGCCTGTTGAAAAAGTATCCGACCTTTGGCCAGGAAACATACAATTACTCACCTGGAGGTCTGAAACCCTAATCCCCTTCAAAGTAGTCTCTTTGCGATCACACAGTGCACACACTTCTCTCAACGCCATTGTTGGAAACATTTCTGTAACGCCTCTTTGGGAATGAAGTTCAGCTGGCCCGTCGCGTTCCGCACAATGACTTCTCGTGACTGAAATCTGGTCCCTTTCAGCAGCATTTTCAGCATGGAGAACAGCCAAAAATCACAAGGAGCCATGTCGGGAGAGTAGGGAGCCTGACGAACCACAGGAGCGCTGTGTTAGGCCAAGAAAGTCTGAATCAGATGCGAGGAATAAGCTGGTGCATTGTCATGATGCAGCTGCCAAGTTCCCGTTTCCCACAGATCCGGTCTCCTGCGGCGTATGGCATCACGAAGGNGACAGAAGACCTCCAGGTAGTACTTTTGTAATATTTGGCCTTGTGGTGCACCACCCCACGGGAGTCAAAGAAAATGGTCATCATCACTTTGACGTTGCTNCGCACCGTGCATTTTTTGGCCTCAGGGATGTTGAATGTCTCCACTGTGACGACTGTTCCGATGTTCCTTGGTTTCCGGGTCGTACCAGTAAACACATAACTCATCACCAGTGATCACTGTGTTCAGGAAGTCGGGGGCGCCGTTTGCTGAGTCCAGCATGTCTTGCAAGACTTGAAGGCAGAGCTGCTTCTGCTCCATCGTTAGCACAAATTTCACGGACACTCTTCGCAAGGCCAAATCCTCGCTCAAAATGGAATGAACCGAACCAATACTTATCCCCACCTCATCTACAAGTTCTCCGATGTTGATTCGAAGGTCCTGCATGACCAAAGTCTGCACTTGGTCAATGACCTCGTTATTTCGGCTTGTCGAGGACCTACCGGAATGCGAGTNGCTCTCCACCGAGAATGGTTTCCACTTGGGTATCACCAAGCTTGATGCAATACTGCTGTTCAAGGTGTTCCGTCATTTCCCAGAAAATGAAAATCCGACGGGCGCTCAGTACACTCCATCACCCACAGGCTGACTGCCAGCGACTGACGGCAGCTATTTGCGGGCGGGGAAAAATTCACGCATGCGCATGAAAGTATCCTCCACCTTCGCGCCGAAGGACACCTCCCGTGCTTCAATTGTTTCCGTGGAAAAAATTCAGGTCGAATACATTTTGAACAAACCTCGTTTAACAAGATATTTACAATGCAAGAAGTTCAATTGATCATTTGTATGTGGACTTCTCATGCATATTATGATGCTGAATTCAATAGTGTTGAAAATTATCAGAGAGTGAGCCTGTATAATTTTATTTAAATGTCTTAACGTTATAACTTTTGTTTACTAGAAGTAAAAAAAAAAAAAACTTGTATTACAATAATGGAACTCTGAACTTGTGCTGTTCAGTACAGAAACAAAACATCTTAACAATTCAATGACCACGCCTGCTTGTAGTGGTGTAACATATTCAGAAGTTTGGTAAATATCATTAAATTACACGTGGGACTTGTACCTAATCTATTTTTTTAAACAGTTTGATGGTGTTCAAAGCATTCAGTATAGCAAAAGTGTTGTCTTAGTAGTAGGCTACTACATTTAAGAAGTATGAAGGCTAAAATCACATTATGTTCTTGAATTGTAATGATCCAAGTTATCGAGAGAGAGAAACAAATTATGGGTGTCAGGATAATGTCAGTAATATTTNGGACAATTAAGTCCTTGCCTCTATTTTGCAAATAAATTACTTGTGAATTGTAGATAAACTTTCTACTTGCCATTTTATAATCCTCCTATGCAATGAAAAAAAAAAAAGACCAGAGAGGAGCAAATACCCCCGATTTTTTTTTTCTTTGGCAGTAAAATTACCTGCATATCATTTTATAAATTTGTATAAACACCAACTTGCAACATATTTTGTCCACTACTGATAATTAATTCGAGAAGTAAAAACACTAATTTGCATCACTGTTTGTTCATTAAAGAAATAAGTTGTGTAATTCTTGCTGTGGTTAGTCTATTTCCAAACTGTTTAGTATGATAGTTTTTGAAGTGGATTAGGTTGCCAGTTGAAATTTTCAAGCGGACAGGCCAACTGCTAATTAGAAACCCTCATTAAATCTAGAGAGAACTTTTTAAGGGGGCCGTCTTCACCAGTTTCCTTTCAGTTTTACTGGTTGGTGGCAAAACAAGGAACTAACACNGCCTTGCTTTCTTCTTCCTTACCACTCCCCTTGACCAACCCCGCTCCCACCTTTCTTCGTCAGAGGTACAGCAGTTAGCAGATATTAGCCATAATTCGTGTGGTAACCATATATATTTTTACACCAATATTCTCAGGAAGTTCTAATCTATGTCCTAATCCTAGTCTGGCTGATGTATTTCTACAAATTATCACTTTCAACACACGATGCAAACTCACTATTGTTGGCAAAAGAGTCCAAATCACACTCTTTTTTAAATAGAAAATATAAATTATGTGACATGAAAGTACAATATAGAGACATAAATATATGCTTGACCTAAGTGTTGGTTAAAAAATATAATGAAAAAGAGAGTATTTCTTTTAAATATTTGCTAAGAGCTCAACGTCTGCAAAGTTTATCTGAGAACAGGTAGACGGCCCCCTTAATTTGAGATATTTCTGGAGGCATTAAGGAGAGCAATTTGCTTATGGAACACCCTATATATATATGTAACTGTGTAAAAGCTCAAGACAGCTTAGTACCGTGTTGTTGAAGTACGAAGAATAAAATGTAATTTAAACTGTATATGTGTGCTCAGCTTTACTAATGTATGCATCATTTAGTATGCAAATCACTTAATGCAAATTACTTATTTTGTTTGAGATAATGGAGTTATTCCTGTTGTCATTATTGCCTGGCCTAGATACGAATGAGGTGTGTAAGTTGTGCAGGANGTTTGTCTAAATGGTGAATATAGTATGAACGATTCCATCTAGATATAGGTTACTCCNTTGTTAAACAGTTCTTGGAGTGTGACTAATTCTGGGAGTTTTTGTGGTTAGACATCGTCAGATTTTCCCAAGAGCCAATTTACATTTCTTTAGAACTGATTTCGGGGAGTAACACTTCTTCTGATTAAAAAGGTTGTAATGTACATCAGTGCAAAATTCTTTTCTGCCGTTAACGTTCTTAAAATTCCTTTTTTGGCTTTGATTTCATACATTTGTAAATTTGGCAGCACTGGTCCCCTGCAGGAGATAGATACGGTGCACAAATTATACTATTTTTTCNAAGATTAGCGCTATTGAAAGGTGCCCAGGAAATACGTTGAAGTGGGACTGTGGTGAAGAACAGTGCAGTTAATTTCTGCTTGAGTTTCGTTGTTCGCTAGTTATTTATTTTTCTTGTTGATGAAAAAGAATCTGCTTATTATGTGTTACTGCACGTTATCGCTTCTATTGTGTCTTGGGAGCGTGCCGTTACTAGAGCTGACTGAAGTATATTTTTCTTTTGTTCAAGCAATTGTTTGGTTGTCTGTGATTCCACTTGGATGCGAGACATAATATAATCGGAATGTTGTACAGTCTATTTTTTAATTTGGAAACGAGATAGTTTCAAGACTAACATTATTTGGTAGATTCGTCTTCGGTCAATTGACATTTAGTATTTCGATTTCGGGTATCAGTAATGTGTCTTTGGTTCACCGAAGCCTTTGCATCTTGTATAATTCGGGGACAATTTGGTTATTCATGGTCACCTCCCACGAGAAGATTACTGAAAGAGTTTCATAAAAGGAACTTGTTTGCAATTAACGTGATAATCTTAAGCGCACCGCCCACCACGCTATTTAACAAAAGAGTCTCCTGTTTAACCTGATTGAGATTAGCTTCCTGTTCGTTGGAATGTAAACACAAACGTCCCGCTAGATCCTGAGCGATTGCGACTTCTGCAAGCCATGATTTAAATTTACTGTTTTTTAATAAGGCTTTAAGAGTCGGCTTCAGTCAGAGCGCGGGAAACGACTATATCAGGTGCATTTTGGGTCACTATTACCAAACAAAGATCGAAATGGAAAAAGTAGAACTATAGCTCACTTCAAAATTTGTTCCTTTACACGCTGGTGCACAATTTGTTAAAAACTATAGTGTACTAAGTGCGCAATCTGAGTTCTAATACAAATCAGATGTTATTTTCTTTAGAACTCAGATTGCGCGCATAATACACTATAGTTTTTAAAAAATCATGCACCAGCGTGTAAAGGGAAGACTTTTGAAGTGAGCTATAGTTATACTTTTTCAATTTCGGTCTTTGTTTGGAATAGTGACCCAAAATGCACTTGAAATAGTCGTTTCCCGCGCTCTGACTGAAGCTGACTCTTAATAATATCATTACCTAACCGAACTGACCAAAAAATCAAGTATTTAAACTTACATTTTTTCTCCCCAAAGTCGTCGATTACACCTCAATTAATGACTCTTGTAAACACAAAACAAAGCGGCATTCAGATTGGTGGTTGTTCCCTTTCATTTCATAAAATGTTTTACCTGATTCGGACTTGCTCCAAGAGTCTCTGATTGGTTGTCTTGTACAATAATTCTCTTAACCGATAGGAACTTCAGTAGAAGTGAGGTATTGTGCTACTTTTTTCATTTGTGTCACTATTTGGTAGTATGGTTGATCAAAGATTTATTGGAAAGCATACCGTCACGCGTTTTAACTCCAGCCAGCTCTTAAACAAATACAGTACAATCACGATTGTGCAGCGAATTTTTCAATTTAAATTGGGCAAAAACAAATCGCGCTGTCCTTGTAATCGGGGCAACAAAATAACTGCTTCCTAAACGTATAATGTACTGTAGAAAAGCCGGGTAATCAGGAACGTTATTGTAAATAATTGGTTTTGCCCGCATTTTTAATTTGTACAGTACACCTAACATTGTTTTAATAGAATCTGCTCATTTTCTGAGCAACAATTGCGATGTACAGTCGACCTTATACAAAGGGAACAAACAGTATTATAAACCCAGTACAGTATTTTGCGATCAAATATTTTCACTAATAGCTAGTAATGTGTACAGTTTTTTTAATAACATAGCACACATCGGAACTGATAATCGAAACCCGGATATAGCTAGTTCCTCAGTGGCGGGCAGCGCGGCNTAATGATCATGGCCTCTCAGAGCGCTGCTCCACGCCTTGTCACTTCGTAACTAGCTTAGCCAGGATTCTGCTGTACAACTTAAGGTTTTTGAGGTCGTAATAAAGTGGCATAATGAAGAAACTGATAGGCGTGTACCCCTGTTAACAGATCTATCCGAGTAGCAGTTGATGGTGCGCTGTCCGATACTTTTCCAGTAAATGCTGGTGTTCTTCAAGGTTCAGTTCTGTCTCCTACTCTATTTCTCCTACACATTAATGATCTCCTCTCCATTACTACAAATCACATCCACAGCTTTGCGGACAATAGCACTTTACACTTCAATCTTTCTTTCCAACGTAACCCTCCCCAATCTGACCTTTGTTCATCACGCTCCACTCTAGCTTTATGTATCAACACAGATCTTCAAAAAATGTCGTCAATGGGGCTCAGAGAATCTGGNGAGCTTCAACTCCAGCAAAACCCAGTCTTGTCTCCTCACTAAAAAAGTTAACCAGAATGCTCCTGACCTCATTTTTTCAAACAACTCAATCACTAACAATGATTCACTCTCTATATTAGGCATCACTCTCTCCTCCGATCTTTCCTGGCATGATCATGTATCCACTATTGCCAAAGCTGCTTCCAGAAAGTTAGGATTTCTTTTCCGATCCAGGAAATATTTCACCGCTGAGCAACTCTTAACTCTTTACAAGGCTCAAGTTCGTCCTATTTTGGAATATTGTTCACACGTATAGGGTGGCGCCCCTAAAACCCATCTCTATCTTCTTGACTCAATTCAAAGGCGAGCTTTTCGTTTGATCGATGGACCGTCCCTCACCGGTTCTCTACACCCTCTCTCTCACCGTCGTGCAGTCGTGGACCTTTGTTTGTTTTACCGTTATTTTCATGGTCACTGCTCTGCTGAGCTCGCATCTTTAATTCCTCCTGTTGCCACCTATGTTCGTACCACTAGGCAAAGTGCGTCGTGTCATCCTTACACTGTCAAGCTTTTTACCCACAGAATTACCTATTACAACTCTACTTTTTTCCCTCGACATTCCAACCTCTGGAACTCTTTACCATCAACTGTTTTTCCTGATACATACAGTCTTCAAACCTTCAAAACTAAGGTTTATAAACACGTGATTTCTTCCTAGTTCTATGTTTACTTTTGGCACTCACGGTGATTTTGCATTACAGGTTACACCCTTTCGTGAGTTGCTTATCATAAAAAAATCCTATAAAGTGTTGTGCAATACTAAAATATCAGTAATTTTTAGACACAATTTTTTAATTCCCATAATACTTTTTTATTTCCAGTGTCTAAGGGTTTGTCCTGACACGATATTAAGAGAAATTATACAACGTATAATTTAAATCTCCGACAATTATTTGAATACATTTGTTTTTTGCTGATATTTGATTTTACCCTCAACGGCTATTGCACTCGTGACCTGTGGAAACAGGTCAGAATATTATTAGGCTAAGTGGACAGATTGGTCAAACTTGTCAGAAATCTAACACATATGCTGGAGAATGGTTTCCAAAGGTCATGTGCTGGGTAAAATAATTTCTCAGTTAAAACTAACTGAACACNATTCACTCAACAAGTTCCACTAAAAATAAATGTTAGCTGCCGTATTGTTTGGAACCAATATGGATCATCGCCATGACAACACAGCAGACGTGTCGATGTCACGTGAAAGATCCATAAGGCTTTTTTGTGTATGCGTGTGTTCTCAAGACGTGTGTAGTATCAAGCGCGTGACCTGGACGTAGTTGACCGCGTGCGGAACATAGGTTACGTTTAATCGATTATTTACCTGTGGAAGCTACAACATGAACCACAAAGGTGTGGTCAGACATGGATCTAATGTAATACCCGTGTTTGTCGAGCAATCAATCCGCAGCCAAATGTCACCTGAAATATGGCTTGCATTGTTAGCGTTTCGGTAACCATTTTTTGTGAAGTGTGGGCTTTGAGCCAGCAGGAAGGAGATTTTCATGTAAACCGATATAATGAAATTGTGTAGCGACCATAAAAGGTAACAAAACGATAATGCTAATGTGCTTTCAGTTGCTGTTCACTTGGTATGTTGTCTTGTAGTTTAACCCTTTCAGGCCCGAATTAAGTTAGACGACCCCCAAAAATATTGTTTTACTTTATATTACTAAGGGG
>KZ874258.1:18482-32321 GCA_003456935.1 Machilis hrabei
TCTAGCCTGTGGGCCGGGGTATAGTTATAATAAAATACACTTCTGATAACTGCTTGACCCTCTAATGACGAACACGTTCCGCCGCCCCTGTGTTTAGTATTTTCTTTTTATTTACATCGTCAGCTGTGTCTGATGGTAAGGTACAGTAGTAACAGTACAATATTATAACAAAACTATATAGCGTTGTAATTGCAACGCAATTATCTAGGTTTCTTGTTTATAAAATGTGAATTAAAAAATATTTTTTTTAGTATGAGTATGATACTTGGAAAAGGGTGTCTCTGGCTAAGATTTGTAACTTATTTTTGCTACAAGGTCACTAGGAAAAATATTTGCTTTGTACTTGTCTTTACTATTCTACTCTAAGAACCATCACCAAACCTTTGTCGAATCGTTGCTATTGTGCATTCTTTTACACTGCTTCGAATGTGATTTATGTTATCACTATATATGCCCTTGATGTATAGTTTTTATCAAATTTGATATCAATACTATTCGAAATAAGATAGCGAAGGAAACAATAAGTCATATAATACGAAACAATAGACCATTTTTTCACCTATACTAGCTGCCGGCGTCAACAGACAAAAAATACAAAAAAAGAAGCCAATTCATTATTCGTATTATTTTTATTTTATCAACACTCTAACTGTACGGGCTGTTCAAATGGAATGACTGGCTGATGAATAATTAGAATGGTGCACGGGCGAGCAAGAAATTAAATGCTCCATACCCATAGTTCCACCTTCGTCCGCATCATTGCCTCTGGCGCTGCGCGACAAACTCGGGCAGTACCGATTTCAGTGACCTTCAGAGTTCAGACAAGAATTACGTAAACCTACAAGGATAGCGCACTCGCGAAGAAATAGCGTAACACGATAGCGACGCTGCCATCTACCGTTCAGTGTCATTTAAACTGCTGATAACCTAATTAGTCAAAGTTATTAATGATTTAATGGTGCTTAAGTCATAAATAGGCAGTTATATAAACAACTTGTTAGCTCAGTTGGTAGAGACGTTTGTGGAATTCGTAAGCCAAACAGTGGATCGACTCTTGTATAAAATGTGTATTATTTTTGTATATAATATAATATTTATCTAAACTAAATTAAAAATGGAGTTGAATAGAACGGTATTATTTGTAACGAACAAGTGAAGGTTGAAAACCCGAAAGGCACTCGTAAACGTAGTTGGCAGGTGGCGTTACTACGGCAACAAAGTCGTTGAGTTTGACTCTTGCCAGTAGAGGCGCTCGAGTGACGCATACGCTGAGTGTGATGCTAAATGGCCTCAGTTAGTGTCTGATCCTCATATATACGTTATTCTTGGTTCAGGCGCATGGCAGTATTGTCTACTCTGCTAAAGCTGGAACCAAGCTCGATACCGCGTCTGACAAACAGCTGCTTTCTAACCTGACCATACTCACTACAGTTGTAATTGTGGACTGCAAAACAAACAAGTTCTGAAATAGCTCCAGAAATTCAGAATGCTTACGTGACTTTGGATTGTATTGCAACTAACTTTCTTATTTGGCTGATAAGGACTTGTTGTTGACGTTAGGAAAGCTTCGTATTAGAATTACAAGGATTTGTTTCACCCTCGTCTGACATTTTTAATTCGTCGTCTCTTCATATCGTCGCTGCGCAAAACAGAGACCTAAATCAATATCAAAGCTACGCGTTGCGACGCGTCAAAGATATAAATCAGTCGGAAGACTCGCGCTGCGCGCGCGTTACTTGCGTTGGCACGCGCTACGTGCTTGGGCACCAACATTATCTCGCGTTGCGTAATTGAGCTTGGTTCCGCGGAAACTAGAATATGAACGGTAGGTGTCACCGAACCTCTGCGCAGTAGCCCTGTGACGTCAGCGGAGGATACACCGTATGACTTGAGTATATCTATTCGCGCGGTATCCTCCGCTGACGTCACACGACCTGCGCGTGACACCTACCGTTCATATTCTAGTTTCCGCGCTTGCTTCCATCTTAATTGCTTGCCGGTTAGTGTAAAAGGCAAAGTGAGAAACACGTGCAGTTTCGTTTGTTCAAGTATGGCATCAAAATTGGTGTTTGAAGGATTGTCCCACGATTGTGACTGTGTTATGGAAGGCCTTTCAAAACGGTATTTAGGTTCACGTGGGTTTAATGAAAAATATGACCTTGTTTCTAAAGACAGATCAACCCCTGAATTAAGAAACTTAAAAAAAGTCACATGGAGCATGGTATACAGAATTTTCGTGGCTGTGTGGTAGTGAAAAAAACCGCATCCTACGGGTTCGTCACGAAAATTCTACCATATTTCATTTGTGGTCTATTTAGTGCGGTTTGGAAAAACAAGAATCAATTTTTCCTTAAGTGAGGCATTTAAAAAATAAACCGAAAAATACAACGAACTGTTATTTATTTATATTCGTCCCCTGAATTTCAAAATAAACCAGTCTATGAGTTAAAGCAAGATTTGCATGCCACGGGACTTTCAGAAGCTTTGCCGCAAATGAAAAAACTTAGTGAACTTATTTTGACAATTCCTGGCAGTAGTGCATCAGTAGAAAGATCGTTTTCAGCTCTCCGGAAAATACACACATACAGTACCAGCATCGATTCTGTCATATCCAAACGAAGCGTAGCGCGAAATTTCGTTTCGTTTAAAACTCAAATTTTCGTTCACTTACCAAGCTACGAAAAATTAAATTCGCTACGTCTTTCAGGCGAAGCCTGAAAGACGTAGCGAATTTAATTTGGATATGACAGAATCGATGCTGGTACTGTATCTACGGAACACTCAAGCTCAAAACCAGTGGCGGATATGACAGAATCGATGCTGGTACTGTATCTACGGAACACTCAAGCTCAAAACCAGTGGCGGATATGACAGAATCGATGCTGGTACTGTATCTACGGAACACTCAAGCTCAAAACCAGTGGCGGATCCAGAGAGTTGCTTTGGAGGGGGGTGATTATAATATCGTCTATATGTGTATTCACCGGAACAACCCTATACTAAAACTATAACAAAATAGTCATAGATATAAATATGTAGTCTTAGCTTCTTAAGGATACCGCTCCGGGACAACAAATCGCGTAATTTCTGTCTTATGATGAACAAATCCGAGAAAGTAATCAGCTAGAGACATAGAACAAAGACTTGTGTTTATTTTGGTGTGAAGTTTTCTAAAAATTAATTAAAATCGTATCTGTGTAATTTGGTGAATTCTACTGTTTTCTCCAAAATTGGCGAATTCACCTAATTACACACCTTAGATGTAAATTAGTTTTAGAAACTTTTACACTAAAATACACAGAATGCTTGTTCTACGTTTCTAATTGATTACTTTTCCGGATTTGTTCAACGTAAGACAGAAATTAAGCTATTTGTCTCCGGGAGCATGGTTTTTGGCCTGGTGGTTTCCAATAATAACCTTAACCACTTTGTAAGATCTCCTTTTCTTTTCAGTATTTTCTAATTAATTGCAGCTGTCACTCCATTTTATGTAACCGTTTCTTGTATACTCTGCTTTAAGTTTAAAATTAAACCATGTGAACTTTCAATACCTACATCAGCACACATATTAACCACACAACTAAATGCATAATCATACATTTCTTATAGTTTACCAAAGTGGTCAATCAAAGTTAAATAACATCACCCATTAAAAAATTGTTATATTCAACACATTACTGGCATATGATTTAGTTTTTCAAATCTATTGAAAGTCCAATGACTTAAACTGCTGCAAAGGTTTTATGTTGATAGCTGCTATGTCCGTGATGTCCTTATTACGCTAAAGATATCGCTAAGATAGATATACTCGTATTGTCCAAATAACCTAGTTCACATATCTACCAGATGTATAACCAGTTGTACATTCATTATTCACTTAATGTTGTAGGCTATACATATTTTTATTCGAGTATAGCGAAAAATATATCATAATTAACCAACGACTGCATTTCATTTCCCGATGAAGTTAAAGATATACAGACAAAATCTATAAAAAAGTGTCCGACATCTGTTTTTTCCTAAAGACATCTCACAGCTGCACCAGTGAAAGGAAGAGTCAAATTTATGCATTTTACATATCAATGTTTGAGATTTAAGAAGAATATGATGATGAATAGCTAAGAAGTTATGAGCGTCCTTAGCATTTTTTCATTTAGTTTTTAATGGGTAGCTCCTGCGTGCATTCTGGACAGGTATTTAGTTTGTAGGAATATTTTAAAATAATATCTGAAACTTTGCATTTCATTTCAACATACTTTAAACGTAGACAAATATTCAAATGTGCTCAAGATCATTGATGTGAAACACGACAGACTTCCTGGCAGGCACATATAAAATTGTAAAGGCTGTGTTAAGAAGCAAACATTTGCGATACAAGCTTTGCAGTAACGTTTTATCCCAGAATAACTCTTAACTAATCAAAACGATTAAATGCACAACTTGTACGCATAGTTATTCAATATTCTAGTCTTATCTTTAAGTTTCGTCTATTTTTGGTATCATATTTTTCGATTTGCATCATTATTTTATCCATTATCTTGATCATTTTTGGGAGGGGAGACAGTCTATCCCCACGTGGTTCCGCGCCTGCTCAAAACAGAGTATCTGCCCTGTCCTTATTATCAGTGGAACAAAAATTACTTAGGCAATTTCATAAACAACAGTCATTCGAAGACTGTTATTGACTTGTTCTCAGAGAAGAATCTGCGAATCGAACTCAAGTACACGTAAGCGCTACACATGAGTCTTTAAATACTTAAAGTAATTTTTTTATTTTCGTTGTTTCAGTATTATTATTATTTATTTTGTTTTCATTTAATATTGTACTTGCTTTGGTGTCAAAAAATTAATAAACTCAATTTAATTAAATTGTTAATATTATCAGTAATTCCGTCAGTTCGAGCAGAAAAATGCACTGAACCTCGTAAAGGCACAAAAAAAACTTTATAAGTTCCAATATTTAAAAAAATTGTCTATATTTTATAATGCAGATATGTTAGAATTACGCAGGGCAGAAAACATGGTTGATATTGTTTCTATAGAATCGGAGACTCGGCGAATTCTTCGTCAAATATATAGAACTAGTCGGGCTATTACTCGTCGTCGTTACTGGAAATCTTGCAACGTTTCGCCTCATGTTAATGTGGCTTCTTCAGGGACGAACAGCTAAAGACTGGTCAGTCTTTAGCTGTTCGTCCCTGAAGAAGCCACATGAACACGAGTCGTAACGTTGGAAGATTTCCAGTAACGACGACGAGTAATAGCCCGACTAGTTCTACATAGGCCTATTTGATATTGTTTCTGTTTTTATTATTTTATTACATTACTATTCGAGCATTGTTTTAATGTGTAGCTTTAGCCTTCATAAATTTTACTTCAAAATGTATAATATGGACTCAGCCATGACAAGAGTAGGTTCCTACAGCAGCTGGCAGTAGACCACCATCATAGTTATTTTGGCATTCAGATGCAAGGAGCTCTTTTATCAGTGGACACAAATTTCTTGTGCACACACAGAACGTCATCTAGTATTTTATATATGTAATTATTTTTATTGTTAAGCGAGTTGAGATAAACTGCATTTTGTTTGGGGGAAGGTGATAATTACGGAAACTCTTCCTAGAACGTGCCACTGAAATTTTGCCCCTCCACCTGCGATATGGCTCCCATACGGCAACACCTAGCAATTAGCCACGCCACGCCCCTCTCCTGCTAATAGTTATGTGTGTAAGCCAGTGAACAAGTTCATTGCGTCCACGTGAACATTTATTTCGGCACGTGTCCAATCAGTCTTCGCACACTTCGACCTTGGGTGTCGTCCTTACGTAATGGCAGCTTTTTTTTCGCAGACCGTGGGGAAAGTGCTGNTGGAAAGTTAAGTACGTAGGTGTCGCAACAGGTGAACTGAACTCTTACTAACTGTTTTTTTTTTTTTTACGAAAGAGGAAGAACGCAATGGCTAACACAAATATAGTATTAGTATTGTAGAATCTGATTCACAGTAATATTTAGTGGTATTAAAAGTAACAAAAGATAGAGTTAACGCTTTCCGTGCTATGGCCGAGTCAAATCCCGGTTTTTCCTTTTTTCGGACTAGTTCAGATGGGGGCGCGGAAAGTGTCCGAATTGGAAAGTGTACGAAAGAACGTCATCTATCCAGGGCTGTCCAACGTACTTTAATCTTGAAGACAACAATTCGGCAACAATGGAACCGGAAACTGTCGAAACCGGAAAGTGTACGAACCGCTGTTGAGTATTGACTTCGTATATCAGTCCGTCTGTCTGAACTTGTGTAACAACTTTGTTATGTTAATCATTTTGAACCACATCAGCCATTTTGTATTCTTNATTTTCTTTAAAAATGGCGTCTATATGATTTAATCGTTATATAATACGAACCCTTTGTCCGATTGAAATAAAATTTGGCATGAGTGATCCTCGGCACAAATGGCGTATAATTCATAGAACCTTTATAAAAAGTAATGATTGGGCCGATTTGAATAAAATTGGACACGAGTGGTTCTAGATACAAGTTATGTTAAATGCATAACTTTGGACCACATCGGCCATTTTATTCTTAGTTTTCTTTCCAAATCGCGTCTATACTATTTAAACATTATAACGGGTGTGTCTAGAAGGTCGGGACGCATGCATATCTCGAAACATGCATCCAATCGAAAAAATGATTCGAATAAAGGGGGCCACGTTGACATTTCAAATGGGAATCCCCCATTCTGTTTAGATTTTTGGATTCCTCTTAAATAAAAAGCTTAGGTTTATTCTAAACATTTTTTCAAAAAAATGTTAATTTCAAAATTTTAAAGCGCTTTCCGGGAACAACGACGTGGTTGTAGTAATTTTCAGGTTCCTTTGGGTTACTTGAATACGTGAGTCCCCTTGCATCACACGATTTGGGGTGCTTAATTTTTGTCGATTTCAGCCCTATGTATCGTAATGCGAAAAAAATGTTTCAGACAAAAGTTTCTCCGTTTATACCGTAGCGTAGATTCATAATACGCAAAAAATAGGGGTTCCCGTTTCAAACATCAAAGTTGCTCCCCGCACCACCCACAAGGGGGGAAGGGGTTGGCTTAATTTTAGCATAATTGAATAGTTCTTCAAAACATGTATTAAATTATTGTTCTCCCCAACATGTTTTTTATTTGATACGTATTTTTAGAGATAAATAAGTGATGTCACACTTTCCAAATTTACACTTAATTCAAACAAAAAATATCGTAACTTTTAAAATTATCATTTTTTTTTAAGTTTAGTTTGAACCTACGTTTTTTATTTAAGAGAAATCCAAAAATGTAAACAGAATGGGGGTTCCCATTTGAAATTTCAATGTTTTCTTCCACTCCACCCACAAGGAGGCAGTGAGCGGCTTAATTTTAGCATGATTGGATAGGTTTTTAGAAAATATTAAGCCTTTATTCGAACCATTTGTTCGATTGGATGCCTATTTTTCGTGATATTCATTCGTCCCGACCTTTTAGACACATCCGGTATAATGTTTAAATAATATAGAAGCGATTTGGAAAGAAAACTAAGAATAAAATGGCCGATGTGGTCCAAAGCTATGCATTTAACATAACTTGTATATAAAACCACTCGTGTCCAATTTTATTCAAATCGGCCGAATCATTACTTCTTTATAAAGGTTGTATGAATTATACGCCATTTTAAAAAATAGAGGACGTAGCTCACATTCAAGTCTTTCATTGAGTTTGTGCCGAGGATCACTCAGGCCAAATTTTATTTCAATCTGACAAAGGGTTCGTATTATATAACGATTAAACAATATAGACGCCATTTTGAAAGAAAATTAAGAATAAAAAATGGCCGATGTGGTTCAAAATGATTAACATAACATAATTGTTACACGAGTTCAAACAGACGGACGGATATAGCGATTCGTACACTTTCCGATTCGTACAGTTTCCGGTTCGTACACTTTCCGATTCATACACTTAACTGTTCCATTGTTGCCGTATCATTGTCTTAAATATTAAAGTCCTTTGGACAGCCCTGGCTCGATGAGGTTCTTTCCTACACTTTCCGATTCGTACACTTTCCAGCGCCCCGTTCAGATCAACTATGACAGGCCGAGCTCGCTTGGACGACCTCATATGACGATGGGATGCGAAATTTGGTACATCACTGATAAATGTCTCAATTTCAGGGTGACCCTGAAGAATAGTACACTAATAAAATAGTTACATTTTGGCTCTAATATAACGGTTTTAGTTATAACTTTTAAATTATTATTGGCTGACAGGCCATTGCTTTCCACACGACTCTCGCATTTCACGTATTTCAAAATCAGTGACTACAGAGTCGACAGAAAAATATATTTAAAAAAAATCAAAGCATGAAGGATAAAAAAATGACATTAATAAATGAAGGCATAATGAAGCAATGACATATCTCAGGATTGTAACTCGCTGATATCAAGGTTGTCGCACAGCTCTACAGCCATTAGCAGAACAATGACATTTGGTAGTTCACTGAACCACCCTTTTTAGTACAGAGAGCTTCAGTTTGCTATAAATCTTGTTAATTCCCATTTTCAAAAGGTACGAAGAGATTCATGGTCCTGTTTATAATTCCTGTCGTATGAGTTTAATTTTTCAGTAGATCATGTGGCATCACTTGCAAGGCGTATATCAATGTCTGTGGCTTCATTCAGCTGCTGACCTTTGAGGTTCTTTGTGTACTTCTCTCATTAAGGTCTTTATCACTGTTAGATTATCCCAGCCCACATTTAATCCATCATAGAGTCCATCAACAATGTTTCTTGATGTGGACTGCATGAATGCATTCCAGTATGTGATTTAGAATGCCCTTGATCTATTGATGGCTTTCACACCTCCAGTACCTCATATAATGTTGGAAGTTTTTATAAACGCCATGCAGTTAATATTGGTAGTTTTATTGTTTGTCTTTTGTTTTACAGTGCAGGGACTTTGAGAAGGCTGGTGCAGTGCAAATGATGACACCGTCTGATGTGATCCAGGCAGCAGACATAACATTTTCGTGTGTGTCAGACCCTCAGGCAGCCAAAGACATGGTGTTTGGAAACTGTGGCGTATTACAGGAGATTACAAGTGCAAAAGGATATGTAGAAATGACCGGTATTGATGCTGAAACTTCACAAGATATTGCAGAGGTAAGTACATGATAGGACACATTTACACTTTTTAGAGTGCATCCTTATCTTTTCATCTTCCAGTTGACATGATATTTGCCTATTGGAAGTTGTGAATGAAGAAAATATCCCTTTTTAAGGAAGCTGAAAAAATAGTTCTCCTCTAAAAAGAATTGTAATAAATAGCAGTAATTTTCATAAGGCAAAAATAAGGTTAGGACAAAGTATTTCTAAGTTAAAAAGTTGTTTTTGGCCTGGCGTGGTGCTTGTCGTAGGAGTCATTAAAAATAACAAGATTAAAAGTAATACTTCACAGCCATACCATCCATACAAAAGTTAACACACTTGTTTTTTTTTTTTTTTTTTTTTTAAGTAGTAGTATACATCAAATTAAAAAGGAGAAATTGTAGAATTTACATTTATTAATTAAAAGTTCATTAGTAAATGTCTGTTGAAATATAGTGGGTTTTAAAAGAACAGCTTGTAAATTATTAAATGAACTTATCAAAACTTAAGACAGTTGGTTGTGCTTCATTGTCGGGTTATTAGGATGCTTGCTGAACAGANGACTTTATATAGCAGAAATATTTCCAAGAGTAATAGAAATGTATTATGTAAGGTTAGATTTTAGTTAATACATGATTAATGATATTGATACTGAAGAGAAAGAAATTGGTTGGGTCAACTAAAAGGTTAAAAATGTTGATAAACACTGTCCGGCCACTTTATTAGGTACACCCCTGCTCTGCGCACAAATGGTACATTCCACTAATTTGCAAGTCATGTGGACAGTTGTGGCTATAAATACAGCAGTACAAACCTCCCGTCATCAGTTGCACCAGCAAACCACATAGATAATGGGTAAGGGTAGTGATCTAAAGGAGTTTGACCGTGGCGTGATCGTCGGGGCAAGACGTGCTGGTCGAAGCGTATCCGAGACTGCAGTTCTCCTGAACTTTTCGCGTACAACAATATCAAGGGTGTACAGGGAATGGTACAATGAACAGAAAACGTCGAGTCAGCGGCACTCCTGTGGACGAAAATCACTCGTTGAATAAAGAGGCCGGAGGAGGATGTCTAGAATTGTGCAAGCCAGAAGACGGGCCACAGTTCCACAAGTGACATCCGAATTCAACATTGGTGCGCAGAAAACCATCTCTCAACGCACCACTAGACGCACCCTGTTGCAGATGGGCTACAACAGCCGACGGCCACATTGGGTACCCTTGTTATCAGCAAAGAACAGGAGGGCACGCCTTCTGTGGGCTAAGCAACACCAACACTGGACCATTGACGACTGAAAAAAGGTTGCTTGCTCCGATGAGTCGAAGTTCCTGCTGCATCATGTCGATGGCAGACACAGAATTTGGCGCAAACATGATGAAGCCATGGACCCGTCGTATCTCACAACAACTCTTCAAGCTGGTGGGGGTAGTGTCATGGTGTGGGGGTTGTGTTCCTGACATATGTTGGGTCCAGTGATACCCCTCGAGGTACGTCAGGATGCCAGAGCGTACCTAAACATCGTAGCTGACCAAGTACATCCGTACATGTTAACAATTTATTCTCATGCAGATGGCTACTTCCAGCAGGATAATTTGGCGGTGCACAAAGCCCCTATCACTATGGGATGGTTTGAGGAACATGACGACAACTTTTCTTTGCTGCAGTGGCCCGCTCAGTCCCCAGATCTCAGCCCTATTGAAAATTTGTGGGATGTTGCTGCAGGAAGTCTTTGTAATACGCTGATGTGACTGTGGTGCCATGAGGAACGAAGTGACAAACAAGTACTCCCCTTGTGTCATATGCCACAATCACCATGAATCGTGTGGGCGAGGGATTCTGCCGAAACTTCTGCCTGCGCGGTGATCCTGGATGTCTCCACTCTGAGGACTGCGATTTCAACTCTGGTTCATACGCCCTGGCCCAGAATTCATCCATGGTGGTGATCTTGTAGAGAAATTGGTTTCCTTTATTCTCATAGCGCTGTAGGTGATCGGAACAAACTGCATATCGTGTCTACTTTTGAACCGCCGTGAGAGCATGTGGAACCCATTTTGATGCAACTTTTCGTGGGTTCAAATCTTGTGTCAAAATCTTATGAATGGTGTGCTTCTCAATCCCAGTCTCCTCTAATTCACGCAGCATCCATCGTTTCTCGTTCTCCAACAACTGTTCCAGCACGGCACGTGACACATCGGTACGTACAGTCATAGGCCGGCCTGACCGTTCCATGTTGCTGGTTGATTGACGCCCTCTCTGAAAAGCTGCTACCCATCTTGCGACAGTTCGATATGGCAGAGCATTATTCCCTAACGCTACTACCAATTCTTGATGACGCTCACTCGCGTTTCTCCCCCGGAGAACAGCCACTTTGATGTACGATCGCTGTTCCATTCTGGACACTTCCATCTTCCACCACGACTGACTTAAAACTGTTTTCCCAGCGCCCCAAGCTCATCCAGTCAACACAAAGAGCCATCTATTGACCAGCAGGTAAAGTACTGGTGTCAGGCTTCCTCCTGCAGTCTCCATTTTCCATACACATTTGCATATAATTAAAATATTACTGGGTTGCCATGACTTACTCCCCAACCCTCGTATTTAGATATTGCTATCATGATAGCTATTAGCATTTAATATTTCATTTATCACCATATGCCTGAAGTCATGATTATTTAAAATCGTGACAGTGATTTGTTTAACATATAAAATAATGGTTACATCTACATTTTATTCTGCAATCAACTTCTAGTCTTTGGCAGGGGGTGCTGCACACCAACTCATGTATAATTCCATTCCCAAATTGCCTGAGGAAAAAAAGACCACAGATAACTGTCCCTTCTACATCTTAAGTTCCCTTATTTTATTTGCATGATCGTTTCTAATTATATACATGGCTGTTTGCAACATATGTTCGCAGTTTAATGACAAGTGACCATCGATTATATGCTTAAACCTTTTCATCCTATTGTCACTGCAATTAGCGGCTAATGAAACCCAATTTAGTTGTTTCAACATTTCAGTTATGCTATCTAACATATTGTAACTACCCAACACAAACCGTGCTGCCCTATGCTGTACCCCTTCAATGTAGTTCATTGGTAAGAGTCCCAAACACCACTTCATTATTGTAATATTGGTAATACTAATGCATTGTATGCGATTTGCCTAACTTTTAATGAAGTTCACTTTAATGTGTTTTGAGCAGACTTCAGATTTCATAACTCCTTTCCTAATATATAGTTAACATTGGAATTCCGCAACAGATCCTCGGACAATAATACTCAGAGCTCATAGTTTGACTGAATTTTNTGCCAACATTTTGTAATATGCAAAACCGAGCATTTCTTAGGATTTAGTTTTAACTGCCACAAATTACACCATTCCTGAACAGAGTTCAGAGTCTCTTGTAATTCTTAACCATCTGCTATACTATACATTTCCCTGTATATTACGGTATCGTCTGCAAATAATCAAATTGAGGACTGGATGTTTGCAGGTAGATCATTAATGTAAAGTAAAAATAATAATGTATAATAAAACTTAAAAAATATCATCCACATCACATGTGTTTACATAAAGAACTATTAGAAAAAGATTCTGAAAAGCGTGTTTTGTTTTGTAAGTGGTTGAGTGGTACGAATGAATCAATTTTGTTCAGTGATGCAGCAACATTTTCAAATATGGGACAAGCTAATGTTCATAATTTACACTACTGGGCTGCTGTTGATCCTTCCCATGCGAACTGTACCTTTTGAGCATCGCTGGTCATTAAACGTTTGGTGCAGGATTGTCGGTGTTAATGTTTTTGGTCCACTTTTCTTCTGGTTATTAAAGGTTGAATAATTAATTGTTTCAGTGAGCACTATAATTGGGTGGGAAGCACAGAGACGCATCATCTTTGCACATGCCAAATATGTCAGAATTGTTAATTAAAATCTGTAGTATTTTACTTAATCTCTAAACCTTTAAAGAAAATTTTAAAATTATAATTGGAGTATCTGTTTTGTAGGAACTATATTTTTTTATCAATTGTTTTTTCTTTGTTATTGTGTATACCTTGTTGTTTATTACATGTGTGGGTTTGTTTTATATCCTCAGGCAATTAACTGTAAAGGAGGTCGTTATCTAGAAGCCCAGGTACAAGGTAGCAAAACCCAAGCAGAAGAAGGCACACTTGTAATCTTAGCTGCTGGCGATCGATCGCTGTTTGACGATTGCCAGTCCTGTTTCCAGGCCATGGGCAAGAACTCTTTTTATCTAGGTAATTCTTGTCATACTTGAACGATGCAATTATTATTATTTTTTGTTCAAAGTATTTAAAAATTGTAATTGTCTATATTCTATAGGTGACGTGGGCAATGCCTCCAAGATGAACCTTGTTCTTCAGTTAATGGCTGGGGTCACATTGGCAGGTCTTGCAGAAGGAATGGCTTTGGCAGATAGAGCAGGACTCCAACAAAAAGATGTTTTAGAAGTTTTGGAACTTACATCGCTGGCTTGTCCAACAATTCTGGACAAAGGAAAAGGTAGGAGTGTGTGTATTTTAAAACGTTTTTATTAACTCGCTTTCTTGTCTGTCTGTCTGTTCGGTACAAATTTTGCGATCGATTTTAAACTAACTTCCCGATGAGCTACAGACTTAAAACTTTAAACATAGCTCAGTACTGGATGACAATGCAATA
>KZ874265.1:24668-36337 GCA_003456935.1 Machilis hrabei
TTGTATTTGTAATTGAGTTGTGAGAGACCACGAGAAAGTTATTAAAATTCAGCGCTATATTTAGATCTAAAGTTTTCTTTAGTTATTTGTAGATATACAACACAAATTTTTCAATTTAATTTAGCACCCAATGACAGTATTCAGCGTGAATAGGTTGCTTTTGTACTAAATGTTAACATGTAGATGTTGGTCAAATGAGTTTGATGGTACTTATTTTGCGATAGGTAGCTACTATATCTCCGAAAGAATATTTCAGATGGTTGATTTTATGTTAAACTTTATTTTACCGTATTAATATTTATTTTAAAAAATAGCCATTAATTTAAACTTTCAGCAATCATTTACATTTAGTACGTGTCATGCAATGCAAAGGTCACGTGTACAAAGCTGCTTCTTACACTTAACGTTTTCAAATATTTAATTAACTATCTCAACCACCGGCTGAAGCGTAGAAGATGCAATATCAATAATTTCATAAAGTGTATCGATAAATTTCGAAACATATATCATAGCTCTCCAAAGAATCAGCATGTGCTTTAAATCTTGTTTTAATGATAAGCAACTCTCGAAAGGTAATGCAAAAGCACCGTGAATGCCAAAGGTATACATACAACTAGGAAGAAAGCAAATGTTTATGCACCTTTCTTTTGAAAGTTTGAAGATTGTATGTATCAGA
Source organism: Machilis hrabei (assembly GCA_003456935.1). NCBI lineage: Eukaryota > Metazoa > Arthropoda > Insecta > Archaeognatha > Machilidae > Machilis > Machilis hrabei. Next base: position 25,345 of record KZ874265.1, read on the forward strand.
GAAAACAGACGACGGCAGAGAGTTCCAGAGTTTGGAAACTCGAGGGGAAAAAAGTAGACTTGGAGTAGGTTGTTCTGTGGGTAAAAAGTTTGACTGTGTAAGAATGACATGAGACACTTTGTCTGGTAGTACGAATATAGGTAGCAGCAGGAGGAATTAAAGATGCAAGCTCAGTAGAGCAGTGACCATGAAAATAACGGTAAAAAAGACAAAGGTCAGACACTGCACGACGATGGGACAGAGGGTGCAAGGAACCAGTGAGGGATGGGTCATCGATTAAACGAAAAGCTCGCCTTTCAACTGAGTCGAGAAGATTGAGATGGGTTTTAGGGGCACCACCCCATACGTGTGAACAATATTCCAAAATAGGAAGAAATTAGGTCTTGTAACGAGTTAAGAGTTTCTCCGCGGTGAAGTATTTCCTGGATCGGAAAAGAAATCCTAACTTTCTGGAAGCAGCTTTGGCTATAGCAGAAACATGTTCATGCTACGAAAGATCAGAGGAGAGAGTAATGTCTAATATAGAGAGTGAATCATTGTTGGTGATTATGCTGTTTGAAAAAATGAGGTCAGGAACATTCTGATTACTTTTTTAGTGACGAGACAAGACTGGGTTTTACTGGAATTGAAGTTCACTAGATTCTCTGAGCCCCACTGGAGAATATGTTGAAGATCTGTGTTCATATACGAAGTTTGAGTGGAGCGTGACGAACAGAGATCAGATTGGGAAGGGTTACGTTGGATTGAAAGACTGTAGTGTTAAGTACTATCATCTGCAAAGCTGGGAATGGAACTTGTAGTAATGGATAGGAGGTCATTAATGTGTAGGAGAAATAAAGTAGGAGACAAACTGACTGAACCTTGAGGAACACCAGCATTTATTGGAAAGGTATCGGACAGCGTACCATCAACTGCTACTCGGATAGATCTGTTGCTGAGAAAGCTTGAGATCCACTGACATAATTGAGGCGTAGGCCATAGGAAGGAAGCTTATTTAAGAGGCCCTGATGCCAAACTCTATTAAAGGCTTCGNAGATGTCCCCAAACCTTTCTTGGGATAGTTAGAGTTTCTGCAGTCCTAATTTCCACATACATACATTTTTTCACTACCTCAAAATTTGCTTACGCTTAAATATAAATTATGTAGTTCACAAACTATTTTGTTACTGTTGATGATGGCGTGTGGGTTTTAACGTCTTATCAACACCTGATGGGTCATTTAATGACCATGAACGGACAATCACAAACACCCATACCTTAATCGAGATTCAAACCTACAACCCCCGGTATAGAGCTCGGTACGCTGAAATAAGCATACATGAAGGGTTTATGCGCTATTTTGGTCCATGTTTATATGGGGTGTACTGCAGTAGTGTGCCGTAAATGATACGATGAGTTTAGTATGTGAAGAGTAGTCGAAAACGTGTACTGTCATTTCAGGCCTAGTTAAATATGAACATACTTTTGTTGCTAGACCTACACTAAATCACCTTTATATTACGTCTTGCACTTTAAACAGATCTCGAAAGAAAAATAAAAGTCAGTAGCCATTATTTGTACGTTGCAGTAATGGCACCTATACCACTTACACTACATATACAATAATTAATATTAAAATATTGTCTGATGTCTCTGGTAGTAAGATTATTAAAGACAAAATGCAAACATGAGGTTACATAATATATTTACTTATACATAGACAAATCAATTTCCTGTTTCTTCCACATCATATTCTCGCGTAAATAGAGCTTTTTCGTAATTAGTTATTTTTTAATTAAGTGCTTCAATATTATTTGTACTACAAAATGTACACAGTTCAAACTTAACAGTCTGAAGTTAATGAAAGTTAAATATTTGTTTTAGTTTGCAAGCAATCAAGTTATTTACTGAGCTATTAAGTAGTTATTGAAGAATTAAAAACCTTAATTATTTAGCAGCTATTCAAGGCATCGTCTTATATCAAACATTGTTTAACGATCTTGATGAACCATCTGCATGCGTGGGGACTAGTGCCACCTCCTTTTCATTGATGGACAGCAAGAAATTTATATATTTTGCAACAACTCCAACTGGTATAATACTGCATTTCAAAGTTCATAAACACCCTCTACGTTAAAACAATATCGAATCCTACAGTACCAGCATCGATTCAGTCATATCCAAACGAAGCGTAGCGCGAAATTTCGTTTCGCTTAAAACGCAAAATTTCGTTCACTTACCAAGCTACGAAAAATTAAATTCGCTACGTCTTTCAGGCTTCGCCTGAAAGACGTGATAGCGAATTTAATTTTTCGTAGCTTGGTAAGTGAACGAAATTTTGCGTTTTAAGCGAAACGAAATTTCGCGCTACGCTTCGTTTGGATATGACAGAATCGATGCTGGTACTGTATATGGATGTAATTATCAGTTATTCTTTTTAACGTGTAGAATAAGAGCGTGTATCTCATTGAGCCAGTATTTGAAATGGATTCTTAACGTCCTTTGATTCTCGCTTTACTGAAACGTACTTGGGATATAAGCGTTTCTTAAGACCTTTCCGGTTCTAGGCTTAGTGAAGTTTACTATACAAGACTAGAGGCTATATGGTAATGCGTAAAAGGACATTTTCACATAGAAGATAATTTGTTTGAATCGTCACCGAACTTAAAGTGTAAAAGTGTTCAACTTGATTAACGCATGACACTTCAATTTTCTAATTTTCGAAGTTCAAACCTGGGAGACAGAAAAGCAAAGAAGGGTCTCCTTTCTCCCTTCTTCTCACAAACAAACTTAAATCGAACTTATTCTATTAGTTTACGTGTAATAAAATATATTACCGAAATTCTACACGAATATAGAAAAACAATATGGAGAATATCCATTGATTATCTTTTGAAATTGCAGCTATATTAGGGATAATTCAAGTATGTCCATCATATAAAAAAGCTAACAGAAAATTTCTGCAACGTCCCAGAGATATTCCATGATTTCCATTAAGTTTTTTTTTCTTTTTAGATAGTGATTGTTCGTAGTCATTAGATGACCTACCAGGTGTCAACACGACGGTAAAAACACGTGGCATCATTAACAGTAACAACATAGTTTGTGAACTACATAATTTATATTTAAGCTGAAGCAAATTTTTCAGAAGTAAAAAATGTATGTGTGTGGAAATTAGGACTACAGAAACTCTACATTTCCCTGTATACATATAGGTGCTGCATATATTTATCTTCTTCTAAAGTGCTAATATAGTACAAGACTATACAAATTTAACAAAATCATGAACAACTTCAATAAAACTCTGGTAACCAGCATATACTTCAAAAAAATATCTTTCACGCAAGACATACATACCACAATCCCTAATATTATGTGTTTTTTTCAGAATTTTTTACAAGTAATCTAACTAAAGTTTATACCTGCTGGGAGTGAGTATTATTGAGGCTGGTTCCGGAAGAAGGTCGCATAGGTCAACACAATTTAGAGAAAATTATATTTGAAAATTTATTTTTATTAGCGTATCTTTAAATGCGTATCCTGATCCCCAGAGTTGGAATATCGAAACAAACATTTCAAAACATCATCTTTGGACTATTGTGGGAAATTTAAAACAATCTTTGGAAGAAAGGCACATACGCCTATGGGCCCTTCTTCAGGAACCCGCCGCAATAATCCTGTAACTTCTGAGTTTATTTTAATATGACATGGGAAAAAATGAACCTGATAGTAGTGACTACCTCCAAAGTTCGTTTTAACCTGTGTTGTTTATGGAAATTTGGACAGGATGAATAGTCATAAGAAAGACGTAATTTACATCGTAAATGTAAGTCATTTTTGGGGGTTGGGGTGAATTTAGGCTGTATTCCACACTAATAGTAATAGGTAAATACCAGAAGTTTTGTGGGGCGTGACATTTTCTTTACTAAAATGGCGTTCGGGTTTATTTTTGTAATTCAAGGTGTGCGTAACGTATTTTAAACGCATTTTTATTTACAAATTAGTCCATAACTTTACTGGAAACAAATAAAAAAATTGCATTTAATGGAAGCAATTGTAGGTAATATTTATAAAAATCAGCACTTTTAAACATATTAATTACAAAGCAATACTTAATCCAAACAATTAAATGAGAACTTTGTATTAACTATTATAGTTGATAATATATGGTGTTTAACGTTCTACCTACACTAGATAGGTCATTTTGGACGATGAATAATGTTTATTTTGATCAATGGACATCACACGTGCATGCCTTACGTGAGATTCGAACCCAAATCCCCAATCTATACCACATGATTATAGGGGATATGCATAACTCTTCGTAATAAAATACTGAAACATATTTATTTCAATTTTGAAGTAATACTGGATAGGTTTATCTTACACAACGAATAATATCATTTTTTTTTTGCAATGACTTTATATGTTAATTGCATTTATTGCCGTCAAACTGTGTTTGAGATTTAATTAAGAATGTTATTATTTGCAGTCACGTTTGTGAAGCCGTTGTATCAGGTGCAGATGAGATTACATTTAGTGGACAGTCAACATGAATTGCTTGAATTTAGTATCATCTTTTCCTCCAGAGCACCTGTCTCTCGTTTACAAATAGGTGGCCTCGATGTTTTTGACCAATGAACATCTCATTCTCTGTAGAGAGTGCCAGTACAGATGATAGCTTGAGAGGCCATGAAATTACCCTACGGCATTAAAACGAAACCTCGCTGTCAATAATGAAACGTATTTCATTCCAGAAATTAGAATTGCTTTTTCCAAATGACACCTTTTTAATCAGATATAATAAAAATCTCAAAAGATTTATAGTAAAAGTAAAATCATGTTAATAGAATTTAGAAGCCCTAAGTAACGTTCAAATGTGTAATATACGAGGGGCAGTCAAATGAAAAGGTGCCGACGGTTGCAGCGGAGAGGCCNGGTTTGTGTTTGTACAATAGAAGGCAGCATTTTGTTGGTTGATGTACGAGTCATCATGAAAATGTGTATCGTTACCACCCGGTCACGTGACTTTGAGTAGGGGACGCGTATAAAGAGGCCCGTCTGTCGTGCTTTCATCCAGTATACGGTAATAACGTAGTCACGGCGTTTCAATTGGAAAATTCCACTGTGGAAGAACAGGGGCGTGTGATAAGATTCCTAACTGCAGAAGGCAACACACCTATTGCAATTTTCCAACGCATGTCCAACGTTTATGGTCAAGACTGTGTTTCACACAAAACTGTGGAAAAGTGGTGTGCGCGGTTCCGTGGACAAATGGTCTTCTCGATAAATTCGGTTTCGAAGTACTGGAACATCCACCCTATAGTCCGGACCTATACCCGTGCGGCTTCCATTTGTTTGGCCCCCTAAAAAAACACCTGAAGGGTCGAAGGTTCGCTTCGGACGACGACGTCAAAGACACTGTGACGGATTGGTTGCTGTCACATGCCAAGGAATTTTATCAACAGGGCATACATCTCCTTCCTCAATGGGATAGCTGCCTTCAAGCTCGTGGCGCTTTCTTTTAAGGTAGGAGCAATACTTCAACATCTGCACCTCTCGGCACCCTTTTATTTGACTGCCCCTCATATTAAGGAACAAGTCAACAATTATAATACCTTTTAAATATCTACACCTAAATATTCAGATGTTTGGGATCAAACGTTATTTTTTCTAATTACAATAATATCGCAACAAACTAGACATGGGATGATAAGCAACTATTCTTAATTTTATTAACTTTTAAACACAAAATGGATACAGCATTGTAGCGTATTACACTTCTATAAAACAACAGCAACTATATATAGAGAAAAGTTAAACAAATACTTGACGATAGTACATTCAAAATATGTATATGGTACAGCCCAAGGTAAATGAAACCTGTGTACGTGGTATGTTCTGCGAATGGGAATGGGATAGAAAAAGAGTCCGTTAGGTAAGTCACAATATAGGTATAGGTAAATGAAAAATGTGATCAAGTCTTGTACTGCAAGTAGCAACAAGTAAAGGATACTGAACTGACCGATGATGGCTTTGTAAAGTAAGCGGAAATCATTAATTTTTCATGGAGCATGTAACGATAGGGTGTGAAGGGAGCTGAGAACTTCAATGTCGGAAATACGGTAAGGAAGATGTACCCGAGATTTAACGACGTATTCGAAGACAGAGGTTCTTTTCAGGGTTAAACCCATTTTCGTGAATGCTTTAGTTTCGCTAGTATAATTTGCAGTACTAAAACGTTTCTAATTGCTTAACATTTTATTTTAAATATAATTCACAAAACACACACTTCACTTTTAAGCTAACCAATGTGCTTTGATAATGCACTGTTTAGAATGATGGAAGTGTACACAAATTTCCCCATAAATCTTTAGCAAATGTGTAGTTGAATCGCAATAACTGGTAAAGATGTTATGTTATGGTGAAAGGGGACACATTTTAAACACACTTTAAAGTCAAGGGAGTTGGGGCAGTCCTAGGAGCTTTCAAATAGAAAGTAGGTAATGTATTGTAAAAAATATTTAATTATTGATTGAATATTAGGTAAATATTAAATAAGTAGATATTAGGTACCTGTACTTAAAGAAAATGGCAGCTCGAATTCAAAACTGACCGTTCGCAACGTTGGAAATTCAGAACGAACCTACATTTTTGTTTTTAATTGTATTGTTCTCACATCCACATGACCTTCACAATAAAAACATTATCAAAAGGTGGACCACGTAATCTATTTTAACTGACGTTTAATTTGTAATCAACGCTTTATAACCATGTATATGGTCACTTTAAAACCAATGTTGAAATGACTCGCGCAATTACTTAATTAGTGGGTAATAGCATTTAAATCTAGAAGGGTACTCCTTCATCCAGAACATTCATTAAGTAAATGGAAAAGTCTGTCTCAGCCAAATTAAATAATTTACTCCAGTTCTCATTAGCTAAGAAACAAATTTACAACGAAAGTCCAAATAAAGCTTAAAATACTGGTTTTATTAATAGACACAGTTAACTTGTTAGTAAAGAAATCTTCACTTACATTTATGGGCTCCGATGAGCGCATTGAGACCAGTGACCCAGATATTGGCTTCTTCAGGCGAGCTTGCGACGAGATCCAGCGACTCGAAGTTATCCCCGTAGAGGATGGAGAAAGCGCAGTCCTCGGAGTAGTTCGATGACAGCTCCCGGTTGCGGAGGACGTCCGTGTTCTTGCCAACCCGAATCTCCCTGATGCTGTCGATTGGCACTGCAACCGACAGCAGTGGACTCTGTGAACAAACAGCCCTCTCCTCCGAAGAGAACTGATTGAAGTACACATTCACCAAGACACAAATCGACATTGAATCGTAGGAAACTGTTGGTCCACGTTATTTTTTCAAAGCAATTGAAATTATTCATTCCTAAGCTTTCGACTTCAGAGAAACTACTTTTTTGCATTTACTTCATTATATGCATTTTAGTAATAAAACAATACTTCTTGAATTAAGCTTTAATTAAAAGCAGTTAATAGACAATTACATTGTCAATGAAACTGTAAAAATGAAAAATTAAAGAAAGCCGGAACATATAAAAAAAATGGTTTGCATCTTAGTCAATAGTAATTCTATCTGTCCACAATTCGAAAATATCAAAACATATGCAAAAAGTTATAAATTATATAATGCTAGTGTGTCAATAAGGCGACCAGAAAAAACATGAATGTTGGAAACAATAAAAGAAGAGTTGATGTTTTCTAATCCTATTTTTATCTAATTTCGTTGTGGGTTTTAGGATCACAGCTGGTGAAAATGCAGTGGCGCACCCGGGCTCTGGCCAACTTGGGCGGGTCGCTTGCTGACGCCGGTGGCCAAGGGACAGCTGTCCGCCAGCAGGGGCCCTCTGACCGAGGAACCCACCACCCAATGCGGTGCTGTGGGGTCCGGACTAAAACTACAATCGTTCCGAACCCTGGCCAGCCAAAGGCGCGCCTTCGCTACTATTCGCCTTCTCTGTGGTCCAAAATTGATCGTTCCATACAATACGCCTCTCACTTACCAGTCATCACAAGCTAGATAATACACAAGCAATAAACAGTGGTTACTTTTATGTTATTCACACTCCGTTACATAAATCTATTGAGCAACTAGGGCAGATAGACTTTTACATGATATCTTTCAATAGCATATAAGAAAACTTTCCAGATTTACTTAAAATCAACTAAAATAAATGTTGATATCCCGAAGAAGTTATGCAAATAATTTTGTAATATTACCGCTGTATACTTTATAATTTTCTAACCCAGTCTCAGATCGTGACAACGTACAGTACCACATTTGGTACATTTTAGAAGTCTTTTTTTTTTTACTCTCACTCCCAATGAAAAAATAATGGCTATTGCGTAGCTAAGGATACACATTTCTTATCTTTTAACAGTACTTCTATCAAATGATTCTACGTAATTGTAACTGACTGCCTACATTACAAAGTTTTGAAAACAGGAAATACTATTGTAAGTATGAGTCGTACTCGTGTGGTCATCAAAAAATTATTTAATACTTCTTGTTTTTGACAGCTAACTACCCGACGCGGTATATGTAATCTTGGGCACCAGTTTTAAAAAGACTGGAAATTTGTTTACAACTAACAATAAGTTCCCTGTCGCTTCTGAGGGAACAAAATTGGATAAAGACCGTGTCAAAACAACTTGTTTAAGTTACTAATGTTATAACTATGCAGTACATAAAGAATATTTCCTAAAGGATGTCGCGAACCTTGACGAATCACCCAGGCAACTCAAGAAGTGTGCTGACCAACGGTTGAAAAATGCTGCTTCAGCGGTATTGGCTTTTTGATACAGATTCATTTAGCCTCGAAGTACATTTTATTATCTTGAGAGTAATCTAAACATTTTTCAACACTATCTTTGATAGTAATACAGGCCTACAGCTATGAAAATAAATATATATCCTATGTATGAATTATCACTTTAAACAATATATAGAAACCACATAGTGTACGTTTTTCCGAAGCGTCAAAAAATTTTTACCCTGTATTTACATCACAGAAAAGGTGCAGAGTAATTTCATGCTAGAGATGTGCCCAAATTCTACCTGCCCGTACCGATGATAACTGTTTTCGCCACCAGAAAGCATCAGTGATAAGTCGCAACGTTGCACTTGATGAATGAGTACGCCAGTCACAGATGATGACTGTTTTTGCTACCAGAAAGCAACAGTGATCAGTCGCAACATTGCACTTGGTGAATTAGTACGTTAGTCACTGATGATTACGTGGACGTGAAAGTCACCATCTTGTGGTTCGTTACTTTTACCATAGAAAAAAAAAGCAAGTAGGACGTCACTGGTTTCCTGTAATTCTGATAATATTTGGGTTGGAATCTTACTTGTACACGTATTCTCTTATTATTTACAGTAGGTATAAACGAAGGCACACACTGTATGGACATGGAAATAAAAAAAAATAAGTTCGTTTTTCCTCTCACAATTAGGTAGGCTATATTGTTTCAATATCATAAAAAAATGTAATCCATTTGCATTCACTTAATTATCAAGTGTCACTGAATTTCAAGTGATACATTCCTGAAATGACTGTTGAATAGCTGAAACGCATCGTAAAATAGAATATAACCGCCACTCCTAATCATTCTCATGGGATTTAAAACGCCTTAATAAGTCTGCAGAGAAAGGGTGGAAATCAAACTCACTTCTCATGATGTGCAAAAGCAAAACCAATATCATAAAAGTGCTACCATATATGATAAACATAGCGTCATACGAAACTAAATTTCCATTCGTACTATAATTTAGTTTCAATCGTTTTATAGCAATCGAAATATAACGTATTATTAAACTAAGGTAAATATCCTACTTAAAAAAAGGTGTTTTTTGTTCAAAGGACCGTATTATCATATATAGGGGCTGTTTTATTGACATTCAAACAATATGAACGTATGATCATAAATATTATAGTTATATAATGTTTGATGGTTTCAAATAAATAATTTGACTTATATGCGGGCTGGACTTATATGCAGTCTAAACCTTCATAAACTTAAATAAAATATGACACAGAATAATGTTCGGCCATTCCATATCCCCTTTCACTGTTTCACAAAGACGGAAGTTATCCACAAGAACTATAAAACGTAGTACGTAATGATTACAAATTTTCTAAGCCATTAAAAACTTTTATTTATTGAAAATAATAACACAAATTTATGTAAATCTCATTACTAGCAAGAACAAATCAACCAGTTTTTTTAATCTCTATTCAATTTCAATATGAACTTCTTTGGTTTCTCTGTGCAAGACTAAGATATATTATGTTAATATTATTGGCGCAAAAACTTCTTATTCGTGGTTGTTATGTATCGTAATGTGCTGAAACTTTAGCTCATGCCGAAGTTACTAAAATAGAAGGATAACCTAACTTTTCAGCAACATGGTGCACCTGCACATATTCACAACGAAATGGTTATGTTTCCTAACCACTGGATTAGATTAAGAGAGCTCATATTCTGGACACTAAATCACGTGGATTTTTTGTTGTTGTTTTGCTGTGACTATGTGTAAAGAATCAAGTGTACGTATCACTGCTTTTTGCCATTTTGAACCAGTTAATCAAGTAGTGTGCTGTAGCAAAAATTATTCGTAAGATACTGCTAAACCTTTGGCAAAAACTAAATATCGCTAAAAATAGTGCAAGCAGCTAAACGAGCACACAATGAAATACAAAATTTGGTTAAAACAACTATACGGGTTATTCTCTCCAATCCTGTAACTTACATGTAGGGTTCTGCGATATTTCGATATAGGCGGCGATATTTTTATAAATATTAATTGATCTATATTTTCTCAATGTTGGAATCGAGTTTGCCCAATTTATAATGATACTAATTTTGAAACATTGCAAGTTTCGAAAACCATCAATTTCGAATTACTAAAATTTTGAAAAATATTGACATACAGTACCAGCATCGATTCTGTCATATCCACATTAAATTCGCTATTACGTC
>KZ874267.1:16513-27319 GCA_003456935.1 Machilis hrabei
TGGCAAGTAATGTATAATGTCAATAACCAATGAACTTGTATTTTTTTACATTACAAGCATACCTGAAGTTTTCATGGTTACACGAATACTTGTGGTTAATACTGTACAGTTTCAGAAAATTTGATGTGACAACCTCTTTGGGCATCACCAAAGCGCAAGCACGAGCCGCCTCTGCTTTATACGCTTTAAGGCAGAAAATGTCCTTTCGCACGTTACTTGTGTAAATGAAACTGTAAGCAAAGTGCAATATACAAAGTAGAGATTGCAGTATGCACTAATGAGTAAATTATACTGAGACAACAACCTTCAAGCACAAGGCACATAATATCTACAATGTTGTGCGGTCATGACAGTCTCGTCCGGGTTATTATCCTCAAGTGCATCATCTTCATTCATTTCCATGTCGATCTCATTCACGGTCCCGTTCTTATGTTTCACCAAGTGGTTTGGAAAGATCCTTATAATTCATTGAAAATGATTCAAGTTCCTCAGCAAGCATATTCCTGTCGACATTACTCAAATTGCAATATCATGTAGTGCACTCTATGGAACTCCTATGGCGGCTATATTTTCAAAGTTTCATGGATCAAGAAATACTGCATCATTCATGAGGCCTTCATTGCTGTTAAAATTATCGATGATTTTTACCATAGCTGTGTTCATAACAACTTTTAAACTTGTANGCAAACTTTGCCTTAAGGTCGGGAATAAGCACTGATTCATTTCCGCATAAGTCATCAAACTGTTTGTTTTTCTTTGCAATTGTTCGTGAAGGCAACTCCGTTTCCACACTAATTTCTTCTGCCAAGGCAGTGTCAGTTTCTAATTCTTGCTCAAGTTCTTATGCAAATTCTTTTGCTTTCTGAAACACATGCTCAAATTCTTCCCCTTTCTTTAATATTGTTTTCTGCAAGCCTTTTATCAAGCTCCAAGCTTTAAGATAGTACAGTTTCAGAGTCTGCAGAAACTTGCTAACTGCAGTTGCGACGGAGAAAAGGTATTTGAAAACAAATGCGACCCGAATGGTTTCAAACTTTAAAAACGAGTCCAAAAGCGATTTTGCTTAGAAAGCCACCTTTAACTCAAATTCCTTGCTTGTAGAGATCTCATGAAAAGTTTTGATCAGCACAACATACCGTGTTTTANCAAGAATAGTATCCAAGGCTTTGTCTTTCGACCACCATCTTGTCTTTCCTTTATTTGGAATCGTCTCAGTTTTTCTCTCTCATTTGTCATTGCTGCTAGTGTCTCAATCCAAACTAAAGTACGTTTGTAAGATTCATGGATAAAAACGCACACTGACTTCAACAGACAAAAAAAAATTATTTGCTTGCACACAGCTTGCTGTTGATTCAGTTAGTACAAGATTAAGCATGTGTGTGTAACAATGCGTGAATACATAGTCCGGCACTTCCTGCTTTAGTATGGCATGCAGACGCTTCTATCATCCAGACATATACGCGATTGCCCGGAGGGTGTGACGTAACTGTTAATAAAAATTGAACAGTCAGCGTGCGATTCAATAGGAAAACAATGCGTTTTGGTTCCAATAAAATGGCGTTTTATTCACTAAGAACAAAAGAAATNTCAGAAATGTGCATTCTCAAAAGAGCACCCGGAAACCAAAAAAGCAATTAAATAGTGGCCTCAGTTTGGTTTGTTTTTGAAAATACTCTAGTTTTTAAGAAATAACGGTTACATAAAATAACCATTTGAATAGTATGTAGATATTATAAACATTAAAAAACATTAACAGTTTCAACTAATGAAATTAAGATGTTTGGCCACGTACGACCCAAAAAATGTTAATTTCAAGCAAAGGCTTCCTTTAAATAGGTATATAATATATTTCACTTAAATTGGTCAGTCTCATTATGTAATAACTGTTACATACGTAATATGTAGAAATGTATGTAAGTAAATATAGAAACACAATGTTAGTTGCAATGGAGAGGGTTTTTAAGACACTATTTTGTATGATATCCGAAACATATCTCTCCCTTTAAGTGAGATAATTGTTGTTCGAATGTTTATATAAACTTCATATGTGCCTTTTCATTTTAATCTGTTTTTTCAAATTTTCTTAAGAAACCCATATAATAAATGTATTCCTTGTACGATTGTAGTGCTGTGCGCATAATGAAAACCATACTGCTGTTTGTTTTACCAATTCAGTCATTGAAACAAAAGGCCACACAGAAGCATCTTAAAAAGCGAAATAGTAATAGTCCTAAAAATACATTTCTGTATCCGGGCTTCTGTAAAACTATGAAGAAATATGCTTTAAAATAAAACATAACATAAAGTTTCAGGCCGTGGGTTCATTGAACAAAAGTGATCACTTCTGACCCTCCAACAAGCCCCAGACGTTTGTAACGTCTACGTATTCATAACACACCCTGTCTTTGATAAATCAAAACGTATAGGCGTACTTTAGTTTACGTGCAAATCTATCGCTGCTGTATTTTCCATTGTAATTTTGGTAATACAAATAGGCCTTTAACTCAGGACGGGGGCAAACAAAATTATTGGTCGTATGATGGCCTAATTAGGATTTGGTCTGCTCTGAGTGCATCCTGAATCCACTGAAATGCGTTTTCTGCTGCCTCTGTCCATTTGAATTTCTTGCCCCTCGGGTTGATGATTTACTGTAAAGGCTGTAGGAGTTCGCTGGCATATGGAATGAAGTCACGCAGCCAAGACACTAAGCCGACGAACTTGTGCATTTGCTTCACATTGCTAGGTCTCGGGAACTCCTTAATAACTTTAATATTTTTCGGTGTGATCTTGTTGCCAGAGGTGGCTCGTGATGACGTATCAATGTGTTCACAACAGTTTGCCAAGTTTCTTATACTTGTAAAGGACCGCGCACTTCATGAGTTCCTGTTTGATGTGTTCAAACCTTCACTTCTAAGGTTTGTGAAGAATTAACGTGAAAGCATGAAGTCTTGTGTCCTCTCTAAGTGTATGCAACTTGGCAAACTGTTGTAAACACCTTGATACGTCATCACGAGCCGCCTCTGCTTGTTGCCTTATACTGACACAGTAGCGCCTAGGTAAGTGGTTTCGGACACCATAAATTGACATTTATCCTTAGAGCAGCGCACACCTGCTTGTTCCAATTTGGTCAAGACACTGTCCAGTGACCTCAAGTGTTGCTCTAGATCCGTGCTGCAAATTACGATGTCATCGAGGTACAAGTAGCAATCCAATCTAATATGCTCTCGTAATATCCCGTCCATGCACGCTTGAAAGCTACCTGAGGCTGATTTTATCCCGAAGCTCATGCGTATGAATTGGAATAGTCCGAATTTGGTCAGAAAAGCCGTCTTCTCCTGGCTTTCGGGGTCGAGGAGACTTTGATGATAAGCCATCCTGAGATCGAGTTTCGTAAAAATCNTGCTTTTTGACAACTTGCCCCAAATCTCCTTAAGTCTTGGCAGGGGATACTGAGTAGTGTTTCTATTTACAGCGTTCAAGCCGCGCGAATCGACGCGTAATCGAATACCGCCGTCTTGTTTCTTGACAAGGACTACTGGTGCAGCCCAAGCGGAGTTGCTTCGTACAATGACGCCCAAGTCTAAAAAGCGTTCCAACTCGGTCCTGAGTGCCTCACGGAAGTGAATTGGGGTTGGCCGCAGTCGTTGTCTAACGGGCAGACTATCCCCAGTATCGATGTGATGAACGTATCCCTTAATCAATCCCAGTTTGTTTTCAAATAATAGCTCATGATTTTGGAGTATGCTGTCCAGCCGTGGATCCTTAGTGTCCGTGGTCATCATTATATTCACCTTTGTTTGTACCGCCAGAACGTGGGAATCAGATTTTCTATCAGGATCGTATGGTGATATTGTCTCCTGGCCGTAACGTTTGGTTAGTAGCGACGCCTCACCTGGTTCCTGCTCGCGTTGGTCGATCGTCTTGCCACGCTCGAAATAATTTTCGTCATTCTCGATGTCAAAACGTCGCTTAAGAACTACACGATGTCCTCCCTTGGTGGCAGATTTTTTTCTTGTTCTCGGTCCTCGTAGCATTGGTTACGTTACCGTCACGTTGTCACAGCTGGCTCTGGCGTTATCTTTCTTGAAGCATTTACTTGCACCGTTCCGTGCGTTAAAGAGGTTGTTCTGCCAGTAGTCCACGTTCCCCTGTTGTTTCCGGGTACTGGAGAGCTAGCGGTAGCTTGGCCTATTGAGCGTTTTATCCCGCGATAAAATACGAATTCTTAGTGGCCTTCCCCCCTTGAACCATTGAAGTCTGATTAGCACATGATTTCCCCAGTGTATTTGACTTCTGTAGCCAACTGGTGGTTGTATCATCGCTGAATTTTACGGTGCCACCACTATTTGCGCCTGTAACACCTCCTTCCGGTTCCTTCACTTCAGCAGCCTTCCTGCTCGCATCTATCTTTCTATATGGCTGACCTGTTCGCTTCTAAGGTAACTTCGGAGTATGTTCGCTTTTCACGGTACTCCAAGGCATCGTGGCCGTATTATGTCTGTCGTCAATTACTCTCAGGACTGCTAAACTAGTTTTAAAAATCGGATTTTCTTCCTCAAGTGTGTGAATTGTCTCCCTGATCCTCGAATACCTATCTATTTCCACATGCATGGCTGTGGGTCGACATGGATCTATCGTTACCAGTTGTCCGTCGGCAGTGCAGTGGTGCTTGCCTGTCTGAAAATCTAAGGGTACATTAAATTCGGATAAGAAATGCATGCCCAGTAGCAAGTCTACTNGAAGTATCGAAGGGAATATACATGCTTTAAACTTCATGTCCACTGTATCTACAGTGGCTGTCAACCAAACATAACCAAGTGTCTCTTGTGTCTCCGTGGCTGAATCAAATCTCAGTTTGTTGTGTATTATGTCTTCTATCGTTACTAATTCTGTGTTAATAGAGCACAAATCCGACCCACTGTCAAATAAACAGGTTATCGGTCGACTGTCTTCGAACGTTGCTTGAAATCTACAGTTGTTTGGATAGTCTCCGTGCGTGACTTGCAGTGTTGCATGCTGGCATACAAACTCGTTCGCTGTGCGTAGGGGCTTGTCGTCTACATCACGTCCGATCCCCTGCTCGGCGTGTGCAGGTAGTTTCCATGATGTTGTGTCGTGCTTTGGAGTCTGCTGTTAGCTGACTTCCCAGCATACATGTTGAGGTCCGGTTCCGTGTAACTTCTACTGTCTCCGGTAGCCCGTCTGTACGAGTTATTTGTATATGTCCTAGACGGTTAATAACTGCCATTTTTGGGGTTACACCCCGGTCTAGGTCTGTCATTCCTACGAGTATGATATCCATGTCCCTGATAGTCATCCTCATGCCTGCGGTCCTGAGCGTATCGCCGGTCACTTGGTTGTGGGTAGTTCCAGTAATTATCGTATTGGAGTCGCTGCCTAGTGAACATTTCAGGATTCATGCGGTATCCCCATCCGTTCTGTCGTATTGGATATGGTTGCATGTACCCATCTCTATCGTTTCTCCTTCTATAATTGTCCTTAAAGTCTGGTCTACAGTGTCCCCAGTGGTCACATGATGGTCCACCTGTGTTCCAGATTTCTTGGTGACATGGTCCTGCCCTTGGTGTGTAGTGGTGACAACCAGAAATTTGTTCCTTACACGTTCGGCCATGGACTGGGTGGCAGCACATGTCCTTGGATGGCTCTGTGGTTAGGCTGAGTTCGGTTGGATCACTTGGTTGCATACCCCCTTGGTTCCAGTTTTTTCCAGGCTTTTTGTTCCTGTAGTCCTGCTTGGCCTGGTCCTTATTATTCTCCCCGGGTACAGTTTGGTTTCCCCTGTTCTTTCCTGGTTTATTTCTTCGTGTGTCACCTTCCATTGTATTAAACTTTCGGTATTCCCCCCGATTCTGCGTCTCATTGTCGTCGGTGTTACCGTCCTCGACAATAGTCACTTGCTGTACCAGTGGTCAGTTTGGAAATCTCCCACCGTCTGATTGCTTCCCGTGGTCTTCTTTGGTCTTCTTAACAGCTATTGTACCGTCTCTCAGTCCCAAAGATTTTATCTCCTCTTCTACGGTCTGTATCAGTTGTGCATAGTTGCGGAAGTGTCTCGTCGCGGCCCGCACTACTTTACGAATATTGTAGTGGCTACCTTCTACTAGCAGCTGCTGAAGTTCTTCATCACACAAGGGTTGTGTTAACATGCCGTTCTTGGTTAGCATACGATTTGCAAAAGAAACTAAAGCTTTCCCTTGCTGTTGCGTATCCGCATATAAGTCGCCTTTAGTACTGGTCTCAGACGTCCTGAAGTAGCTTAGGAACGCATCTTCGAACTCTTCCCATGAATGGATGTCGGGAGTACACGATTCATTCCAGTCGAGTGATTTCCCTGCAAACAAAGGTTCGAGTTTCTGGAAATATGGATCAAAGTTTGAAAATGTCGTTTCACCCTACTAATCCAGAGTACGGGGTTGACTGTATTGCTTTTGTGTCCCAGTTCCCTGGTTTTATCTCCGTGGTTCGTCATTCTTCCTCAGTTTTCCGGCGTGCAGGCCGTAAACTTTAGGTGTGCAGGTGTTCAATCCTTTAAGGTTATCTGATACTGAGTCTGGGGTTGGTTTGACATAACTCTACCACTGTGCCACGTCTCACGTGTTTCTCTCCCTGCTGTGGTTAGGTGGTCCGGCCGTTGCCTCTGACAACCTGGCTTTCCGGGTCCCCAATGCACTGACCTTCCCCCCATATACTGATCAAAGAGAGCTGCTTCGGTTTCCCAAGGTGGTTGTTCATGTCGTTGCTGCTCCACGCTGTGAGTTTCCCATCAGTGATGTTGGTGTTTGCTCCAAAGTTCCTAATTCCCTCAGAGTCTCGAATTTCAGACAAGATCTGATCTACATGTAACACTCGAGTAACCACTACCGTTATTTCCTTCGTCATGTCCGTCCTGAGTTGTTTATTCTCGTCAGTGTGTGTATGCTCTACCGCTGGAGCTGGTCCCACACGTTGGTAATGTCCCTGGTGTTCTTTTGTACTGCAGCCTCAGTTGCGCTGACCCCAGTGTCGACTTGCTGTAGTTGCTCTGCCTGTTCACTGACTTTTTCTCGAAGAGCGTCAGCTTGCTGGTGAAGCATGACTATCTCTGCCTCAACACCTCCAATGCGCGTTATTATGTGATCTAAGTTCATCCCTACTTCCTCAAAGCGAGTATCCACCAGCTCGTAATTCTTTTGACACTGTGCTTTTGTCTTCTCAAGTTTGTAATTTAGTCTGCGGCTAGTGTGATCTAGTGTGATCTATGTTTTGTGATATCTTTGCCAATTGTTTATTGGTGTTTTCAACCCTAACCGTCATGCTGTCGATTTTGTCATTCGTACTAGTTGTTATTTTATGAGCAGTGTGTTCAAAGTTATTATTCTAAACATCAATCATATCATTCATACTCTGTGTCATTATGTGAGTTGTATGTTCAAATGTATCATTTATGCTTTCCGAAAGAGAGGTTATCATGGCTTTGATATCTAATATGTTTAGTGGCATTATTTCCGCTTCATCTCCGTCTGATGAGGTTGTCTTTGTTTTGTTCTGTTTTCCCCTTGCTAACGTCTCTTTACGTTTCGTGGAACGTGTCTGTTTTATTTCTTTATTCATCATCGCTTGTTCTGGTGCCTCTTCAACTGTCATTCCTAACTCACTAGTCCCTATGTCCATTTTATCCGTCATTTTGTCTAGTGTTCTTTTTTATGTGGTGGTTTGTTTATGCTTAACTGAATCCAATATGTCACCTACGGCAAGTGGAAGCCCCAAAGTTGGTGCGCCAACCTATAACGTACCACCACGTCGAGCCAACATCCACCTTAATTACTGTGATTGGTTATAGGTCCCTTAAAGGTGAGGCACGTTACGGATATCTTACCTCTGGGGGGTGGGGTCATCGCTTCGCAACGTAAATGCCGGTGGGACAGCTTGGGTCGAAACATAAGTTACCATTTGTGCACTTTTGTCTGATCACCGGACCACACGGGGCACCTACCTAGAATAATACGGCTTCGCTAACAATACAATAATTAGTCTGACAAGGGTATGGGTATTCAAAGTGTCTGGCACCACTGTATTCAAAATGTAGTCGCCGCGCGCACAATTCCACAGTTCACAGCGGAGAACTCTTTTACCACAACCCAAAATAAATACAAGTACACTCAAGGATCACTATCATCTACACATAAACAGACATAGCTAGTTTTATGTAACTCAGTTTTGCTTCATGAATTATCTGGTTCACCTAGATGTGATCCCTTTACAAGCAGATTGTGCCCCTTTTAAAGCATATGGTATCTCAATATCTAAAGCAGAGTGGTTCCCGTTTAAAACAGTGGGGTCCCCTTTAACGCAGAGATCAAATTAATGGTCCCTGCTTCCAAACCTTCTTCTTCACTCACCGTCACACTACATTCGCCAAATTGCGAAGTTTTTACGTTTACACTCTACGTGTGTATTTCACTAGAAAATGGCGTCTGTAGGACTCGTTTCTAAAACAGATTCACCCTATGTTGCTATCCCATACAGTACGCTAGGTCTAATTCACAGGTTCAAGGTTGGTCCTTTAAGTGGTCGTCCATATTATTTTTGGTGTTGCGCACTTATACCCGTGCGTCCTAATCAGGTGTTGTTTCCTATTTTACGTAGTAGGCCACTGTCTATCGGTCAGAACTGGTCAAGACATCTGGTAAAGGAGTATCCCGGATAATTCCTTACAGGTTCTTGGATTTTTTATATATATCTGAATTAAGGTTAAGTATATTATTTTATGAAAAATGTTTGTTTTTTAGAAATGTTTATTTTTGACCGCGGATTTGAATAGCTAATAGCCTTCCGATGTTAGCAGAAATGTGGAAGAGACCCGTAACGTCATTTAAAAAAAATGCAAAAAATGCTTTGCAAATTACATTTATTTTTTAAAATATGTTTTACGAATGGCGCTGGTTAAATTTTGGTTTTTAAAATATGAACCTTGAACCGAATGGTTGTCCAACGATACCACACAAGTTTATGTTGAATTTTAAAAAAATGATGATGCTTCCCAGTTTCATGTAATGTGAAGAATGAGAACTGGCGAACACTTGCTTCGCCTGTTTTAAAGTATATGTACTTTGAGCCGAGCGGGTGTCCAAAGATATTTCACAAATGTATGTCAGTACGAACCCATGAATTTTAGAGATTAGGATGCTTGCCAATTTCAAGAAATCTGAACAGTGAGAATTGGTGAACACTTGCTTCGCCTGTCTAAAGTGCGTCAGGGCCTGGCTTCTAATGATTAGACTGAGCCTGCAGAGTGACAGTGTGTATCGAAGCTCCACTAAAACTGTTGTATTAAATTTGTTAAAGTTGTGGCCTTGTTTGTTCTTAATATACAGTCACAGAACTATAGTATTTTAAAATTGTATTGTCAAATGTAAAATAGTTTCCGTAGTCCAGTTGTAACTCACTCAATGAAGAGGTTCACGTCCGTTATGTCAAACTTCCAGGCTGCTTCTGCTTCGTATCCTTGTGCATGGAATTGTGCTGGGGCTGTAGAGTATGTCTGTCTTTAGAAGTGTAATTTATAGGACATTTCTCTGGTTGTTTGGTTATTTTTGAAACTGTGACATGGGTTTTCACCTATGGATTTATAAAATATGACAGTGGTTGGACTTTCATTTATAGTAATGTGACGTTCGTAGCAAAATATAAAAGTCTGATGTGTAAAGTACGATAGGACGTGTTTGAAAATTTGAGTCCTGATATGCGCAGTAATGACGCCTGACACTATGTATCTTCAATTAAATAACGAAGTTATATAAACCTCATGATATGCCAATTTTAGTTAAGATACAATTCCCACTTTTTAATCAGTGTGCTTATAACGTATGTGATTTTAGGTACAACATTAGTCCCTATTCTCACGGTAGTAGCGCTTTTAAGACACGAATGCGTATCTCACAGTCTCCAACAGAGATGTCCTAATGTTAGACAAAATATACTTGAGGTATTTCAGTAATGAAAAAATGAACCACTTATCAGCACCGCGTAATTTAAATCATATGATTTTCTTGTTTGATTTAAAATTCTTTATTTAAGGTTTATCGCATGTGTTGGTTTAATGGAAGGCCCTCACTGTGATACACTCGCACTTTCAGAATTAGAGCTTATGGCCGAGAAGGTTCTAATTTTTGTGGTTTAAAAGGAACTCCAGTCTTTCTGCAGTAAAGTTTTAAAAAGCAATGCCAACGTATCTTAAATAAAACTATTGGTTTGATAGTAACACATGATTTAGCGGATATGATTTAAAGTTGTTATACAGTATCTCAACTTACGTTAAATGACCCATGAGGTGTTGATACGACGTAAAACACAACATATTTCACTTTGAGCCGCTTTAGGCTGATTGTAGATTCCACCAGAACCGAATATGGTTCGAAAGCTTGTTTGTAATGAAACACACTCTTTCTAAATGCAGCGGAGTTGTATATTTAATGTAACGTTTAAAGTGAGCTCAAGTACCGCAACGTGACAGGTTATTTAAAATGCATAAAAATGCAACCACCATCTTTTATTGATGTTCGAGCACTGCAAGAATTATTTAAGATATCATAGCTACCAAACAGTACCCAGGCACGGTTTCTGTCATTTAAAAATGTAACAAAACATTCAGTCGCTTTTTATTGACGCTAGTAGGGGACTTTTTGGGGGTTCAAGCCCCACTCGCTCCCAGTGGAGCGAGTGGAGCGGGAGGAGCGGGAGGAGCGAGTGGAGCGGGAGGAGCGGGAGGAGCGGGAGGAGCGAGTGGAGCGGGAGGAGCGAGTGGAG
>KZ874273.1:5327-18333 GCA_003456935.1 Machilis hrabei
GACAGACAGACAAACAAGAAAGTGAGTTAATAAAAACGTTTTAATAAATATTAACATTCGAAGTTGCGAAGTTTACGTGAACACTCGATATTGGAAATCTGATGACGTACACAACTTTATATGGTGAGTCGTATTGATGAGATACCCAGTATGTATGTGTATTGGGATAATACCCGACTGAATGCGTTTCACTTGTTGTTGTTCAATTTTTTGAATGATTTTTGTGTCGGCAACATACACGTGTAACGATTTAATATTTGGTGATCCTAATAATTTTGTGATGTTTACAGAACACCAAGCATGTGTTCCTGGATTATATTGCTTTCTCCAGGTGATTTATCTACTTTCCATAAATCAAGTGTTACTATAAATACCGGTTTCCCTTAGAAGTTCACTCGTCCACCACTCTGCTGGTGGCGCTTTAGTCGAAACATGAGGGTTTTATAGCTTTCTTGTTTGATATTGGTAGGGATGAGGTTAAGTTGTGGTGTTGAACAAATCTAAACTTGAAAATATGACTCGGGTTAGTCTAGATTATGAAGCTCATGAAAGTCGGTCAGAACTTGGTGGGAGCAAGTTTTGATGTGTGGTAGATTCATGCGTAGAAGAGTTGGCTGTGAATGGCATGAATTACTGTGGTAGTTCACTTGTCTACCGCTCAAATGGTGGCGCTATAGTTGAAATATCAAAGTTAAAGAAAGTCAGGTCTGAACTGGTTGGGATTGAGTTTTAATGCGGAGTGAGATGGCTGTGCGTGATAGTTTCAGCGCGTTCAAGAGTTGGTTGTGAGTGGTATGTTATAGTTCACTCATCTACCACTCTAATGGTGGCTCTATAGTCAAAACATAGTTACATGGTTTTCTTGTATGAGAATTAGTTGTGGTGTTGAGCAAAAGCAGGTCTACACTTGAAAATATGACTTGGGTTAGCTTAGATTATGAAGTTGAATAAAGTCAGGTCTAAACTTGTTGGGAGCGAAGAAAATCAGGTTTAAACTTGTTTGGAGCAAGATTTGTTGCTGAGTGGGTTGACTGTGTGTGGTAGTTTCAGTGCTTAGAAGAGTCGATTGAGAGTGGCATGGGCTACTGTGATATTTCACCTGTCTACCGCTCTGATGGTGGCGCTGTAGTCGAAATATTAAAGTTGAAGAAAATCAGGTCTGAACTGGTTGGGAGTGAGTTTTGATAAAATATACAACCACACAAACAGCACTATCCTTTAAGTTCGGCTAGCAATAGTTCACTCGTCTGTCGCGAGTGGTATGATTGGCAGCGAGAGGTATAATTTGACAGCGAGTAGTTCAAGGTTAGGTTAGGCTTGGTTGTGGAGTGAAGGTGTGGCTATGCTAGGTTAGGTTATGGAGTTGAAGAGAGCAGTTCAGGATTTGATGTGGCGTGAGTTTGATGTACTTAGGCCCAAAGAAAATATAAAAAAGTATCGATATAAAAAAATATCGAAACAATACAATATCGACATCGAAAAAAAAATACTGATATCGAAAAAATGTTGAAAAAAAATCAAACATTTTTCCCAACCAGAGTTGGACAGATGACGGAAAAAAGGTCGAAAAAATCATGAAAAAACAACAACTTGGAAACAATTTTTTAAAAACTAAAAAAACTCTGATGATGACGTCAGAAAAAACAACTAAAAAAATCAAAACTAAAATATATATTTTTTTTAAATTAAAATATCGAAAAAAAAGAGGCGCGAGAGGGCCCAGGAACCCTACTTTATCCCCTACTAAGGAGTGATATGACGTAGTGGACCATTATCTGTGGATGATGACACCACTATGGGCCAATGATATATTTGCCATCTTACAACCTCGTAATATTTTACCAACTTGTACAGCAGTTCTTCAGATTGTGGACTACCTGGCTAATACTTGAAAATATTGTTAGCAGATTGTCGTGTTCTGTAAATTAAATTTGTCCAGTCGGTAGAACAGTGTCCGTGCTGTATTTCCTTGCACACTGCACCAGAAAACTTATTTCCATCATACCTGGTGGTGAGTTGGTGTATTGCACCCCCCTTCCAAAGACTCAAAGTTGTTTGAGGTGTAAGACGTAGGTGTAGATGTGAGATCATTCAGAGAGCGCTGTGTACACTGAGTTTGGCATCATCTGCCATAAGACCCATGCCTCTAAATTATTTGTGAACAGCACATTGCCATTTCTCGATCGTCATCAGGAAACAGCAAGTGTCTTATGGATCTAAGACTACATAGGAGATGGACTAATTTTGTAAGAAAATTGGTTAGCCTGTACGGAGAATTTCGTTCACGACAAACAGCATTTACCTCAAAACAAATACTATACAATAGAGATTCAGTTCATACTCTGTCCGTGACTTGTACCACATCTTAGGGCAATGGCTTGGTTTCTTCAGTGAGTAGTCAAGTTTACCAAAGTAGCCTCAGCATCCATTGCCAGAACTTATTATGTTTCCATTTCTGTTAAGCTAATCACCGTACGTAGTATCACCTTATATTTAATGAGATTGATATCCGACTTTAGCTGTTCATGCTTCTGTTATTTATCCCCTAAACTATTACTATTTGACAAAATTAGTTGATTGTGTATTGGGACAAGTTAACCTTTAACTGTACTGTCACTTTGAAAACCATAAGAAAAAGCTATACTTCTAGGGTTTGGTGTGTCATACCAGCATAGTTTAAGGGTTAACATTACAGCGGCTACGTACAGAACATCACTTTAAGTACAGCTTCCAATACCTATACAAATTCAGCCAGTTGCACAAATACCACGATGTTTCCATGTGGTGGCTGCGTGATCTTTATTAATATGTAGTACACAATGGACGTAACTTTCTGAAAGTGACTTTAATTTTCCATGCCTTAAGGTCGTACGTGAATGGTACAAGGCTCACATGCATTTTTAATTATAAACTAGCAACCAATCGTATTAGATACCAAAGACTTTGCTCACAAATGTTGTCAACACTTCCGGCGTTCAATCAAGTCACACCTGCGCTGAAACACAGATATGTTATCAACTCTACAGCAGACCTAAATGGCGTTTGAAACGTAAGGTGACGATAATACGAAGCCTTTATTGTTCCAAACTCTGGAACACACTACCATCAACTGTTTTCCCTGATACATACAATCTTCAAACCTTCAAAACTAGGGTTCATAAANACTTGCTTTCTTCCTAGTTCTATGTTTACTTTTGGCACTCACGGTGCTTTTGCATTACAGGTTACACTCTTTCGTGAGTTGCTTATCATAAAAAAGCTATGAGGCGAAATAAAGGAATAAACCAGCTGACATTTGTAGAAGTTTGTCTTTTACGAAGGCTGTGGATAATTTGAGAAGGTTAAATAAATAACGACCGCAAATCACTGCTAATTTGTATCATTTTTCAAATCTCACCATCCCCCACATTGAAGTTCAGTCACTTTCTGAAAATTTGTGGCGACACATTTCTGGGACGTTCGTGGTCTTATTCATGTGGATTTTCTTCCAGCTTTTGCTACAATAAAGGCTTCGTATTACAGTCACCTGATGTTTCAAACGCCATTTAGGTCTGCTGTCATGATGGGGAGGCGGCGTGTTGCACGATTATACTGGTTGGGCCACATACCGCCAGCTCACACCATTTAAATTCGGGCAGCTATGAGACTGGGAGTGCTAAATCATCCATCTTATTCCCTGATTTATCGCCATGATTTTGTCATCGCTTTGGTCTCCCAAGGAGTCCCTGGGTGGTCAAATAGTCAATGATAAGGTTGTCTCCATGGGCTGCGTAATCGATAAATGGATTTCTACCATATATATACACGAATTTCCTCGTCGGTAGGACAAATATATTTATGTAGCAGGAGATTATGTACTGGATTACACACAAATGTACTGGTGAACCTTGAACCAACCACACCTAATAGCACTAAGTTTTGTATATACCCTCTGTGTAGTCCAGTATTATTGACCGAATTAATCGAGTTCTAATTTGAAAGCAGCGAATTTTCTATTTTGTGCAATCTTATTTAATAAAATTGTATGTGTTCAAATTGGATTTACTAAAAAATCCATGTTTATGTAACAAAATGGTAGAAGACCATACACAAAGAAACATCCAGCTTGGGTGGGAATCGACCAAAAACCGTTGGTGGTACATTAGTCGATTGCTACGTGCACAGCTCTGGTAGACTAAATATCGACGTGTCGATATCTAAGTGTGTATACAAAAAGCATAGTAATGTTATAACGGTGGATTGGGGCATGAAAACAATAAGAAAAGTCAATAAATATATTACTAATGTTATAACTGTATCTCCTCTGTTTTCTTTCACAGTTTCAGTCCTGTTTCAAATCCCTATTTAAGCAGTAGAAATGCATGCAGAGTTGTCAGTAGGTGTAGAGTAGTATAGAGATGGACGATGACTTAGTTGTCTCTTTACATAAAGTGTTAGGAATATCCAAATTGTACTTAAGGAATACTTAAACCCGTCATTCCATAGACTCGAAAATGCCCGGAATTCCATAATTTTATTGGTAACTATTCTCTAGTCGTTTTTATCACACTTTGCTAAGTAAGTGTCGCCATAGGCCTAAATAAAAATCAAATGGATTCAGTCTTTTTGTCTTTTCTTGATAGTGCCAAACAGAGGTTAATATACAAAAGATGATTACGCATTAGCAAATTGTTATTATTTCTCTACAGGCTATGGTGTTTTAGCGGAGGAATTGTCTGCGAACGTCTACATTATATCCACCGCAGGCGACTATTTAGAAATTAAAAATTGGAAAATTATTCGTGAAACTAATATGATTTACAACTACATACTGTCAAATGAAAATCTGTATTGGCCTATACACGATAACACCTGTTTTTACCTTCAGTCTCTGGTCATTTTTATATTATCCACCGGTTTCATGTGCTCTTGCTTGCCGACATCAGTTTAATATCAGTACATAACTTTTGAAGGTGTGGACCAAACTAGGTAGACTGACAGAGGTTTTAAAGGGACAGTTTAAGTTCGTTTTATAATGCTAGGCACTAGAAAAGTAAACTGTTGACATTTTAATGGTGATATTTATCGTAATCGTTAACGAGTTTCATGTAATTCCTGAAGAACGATAACTATTTTATTTGCCTTGGGAAAAATATATCCTAACCACCATCATTAAAGGTAGGTTGGATAAAAGGCAGTATAAATTCAGATTAACTAACTAAAGGTTAAAAGATAAACTCTACTGCTAACTAAAGACTGGTTGCACAATCAATTTTTAAGCTGTATTCGCTAACTAAAGGTTTAGACTCAAGATTGAAGTTTGTGTGGAAGTTGTCAAGAAACTGGGATGAAAAGAAAATGACAACTGCCGGGCGTTGGGTTGTTTACACTTTGTCTGTGTAAAGCAGCCAGCATTGACAAGTACCAGCCAATACAGCTGTTACCTTGAAGCTCAGAAATTATTAAAACCTTATTATTACTCCAACCAGTATTCAAATAAATATAATCAGAGATATCTTGAAGATATTGTGACTAAAATAAAAGCAGTTTTATAATGTCATTTATGTCATGTGTAAGGCCCATTCATAGAATTGCAATACAACTGCAGTCTCAGGCCGCACTGTTTGTAGGAGTTGGGGTAGGTGTAGGTAAGTACTTCTTTACTGGTGTTACTTTGGTTAGGTTTGGTAAAGGCTTTGTCTAGAAACAGCATTCCTAACTGCTTGCAAAGTAGGTGCGGCCTGATAGTTAAAACAAAAATCACTACTTTGATCTTTTTTTTTACATGGATATTCCATTTGAAATGCATACAGCCGTGATATATTATGCTATGCTATTGTCCAAAGCAGTAAGCTATTACAATGTCATTTACATAGTGGGTAGTAGAAACTCAATTACAATTACCACAAAACTTCTTTGGGCTTCTGGTTCGAATGTGCCATCTTTCAGCAGTAATTACACAAATGCAGTTCTGTTTAAGAAAACAACATTGTAAAAATGGCCAGTTCTCCACTGATGGAAGGTCTCAAGGTTTTCAGTAAGTTTGAATCTTGCTCATTTGGTGCATTTTTAACCAAGTAGTAAATAACATTAAATATACATAAATTCTCCAAGTCAGACCAGATTGTCCAGTACCCCTGGTCCCCTGTGTTGCGTTAGATGCTGAGGAATAGCGTACAAACCCTTAGTTATGCACATTAATGTTATATTATTAGGGGACCAAAATAAAGAGTACTATGATGGATATTTGGCCTTAACTAGCCCGATTTTACAGTACAGTTATTTTTTCTGTCGATGTGAAAATTCTGAACCGTCCATCGAAACTAATTAAATGTTTATTCACATTTGCTCACAGTCTAATGTTTCCTACAGTCAACCTCTTGTACACATTTGCTTAGAATCTAATATATCCTACATACTATTTTCTTAACCAATGTGCTATACCTATAGCTTACATTATAACACCTAAGTATCGTAAGTGATGTCTTTGTATGCATTTTAAGTGGTGGAATACATTGTCCTACTTCACACAATCCATACCACAAGCATTCAAATCAATCCATACTTCTACACAACACCACCCCTACTCTTATAAACAAACTTTAATACATCTCCTCTGATTTACAAATATACCACTACATAACATCTACCGTGTTATTCAGGATCTATCCTATACTACTTGTGCTCTAGCCTACTAAACCTAAGTATTCTTGTTAGTAACGCATCCCACAATTTGAAAGCATTGTGTGTGTAGTTATTAAGTAAAAGCATCCTGCTTTCCCTATTCTAAGCTATAAATATTCTACACTGCATATACAGCATATACACTGAAGATTCGAAGTTCATTTTTGTTTGAGTAATGGAATGGATAGCAAACTCTTACTATAAACAGCTGACTGCATGGACGCCATATAGTTCTCTAACCATAGGTTAACTCCTTAACCATACATTGTGCAACCGAAAAAGTGTTTTAAGTATTTGTTAAAATTTAACTGGCCTTTATGCAACTGGCCCTAAACCAAATAACAGAATAGTGAATTTATTAAACAGGTATTTCTTCTACTACATTCAGTATAACTGAGCTTTGAAACTGGACAACATTATCTTCGAGCTTGCTAAAAAGGAAATTTATTTAATTAGTTGAAGTAACGTGAAACCACATACACAAACACAATAGCTCATAATTTGTGCGACATAATAATTATAATAAAATCACTGAAGTCAAGTCTCATGGAACAAGAAATTGGGTTCGAGAACAGACGGAATCTAATTTCCCGTTCACAACAATATTGACTTCAGGGATTTAATTATAACTTTTGTGTGGTATATCGTGCTTGTGAAAGCGTTTTCTCGTTACTTCAACAGAACTAATTAAATTACATTTTGTTAGCAAGCTTTGTAAAATACGCTAACTGATACGTAGACATTCACGGACAGAAAAAGTGTCATTGTATGGATAGCTATGGCGCGGTTTATAGAATAAGTAAACACAGACTTACATCATTTTAGAATTTGGAAACTTGGAACTTTTTCTATATTTCTGTCCGTAGATGATAAACCTTGATGTTGAATGTTGCTTTGTCTTGAGCCTTGACATTCCTTTTCTTCAGTTGTTTAACCCTTTCGTAGGCAAAGGCAACAAACTTGCCACCTAAATCTCTCTGTAGGATTCTTATGTGTTGTAAGTTTTATTTAACCTTTTCGTAGGCAAAGGCAACATAATTTCGACCTAAATCTCTCTATAGATTCTCATGAAGTGAAGGTTTTATTTAAATTAAAACCTACACCTCATGAGAATCTATAGAGATTTAGGTGGCAAGTACAGTACCAGCATCGATTCTGTCATATCCAAACAAAGCGTAGCGCGAAATTTCGTTTCGCTTAAAACGCAAATTTTCGTTCACTTACCAAGCTACGAAAAATCAAATTCGCTACGTGGTGCTGTCCATCTGTATGTATGTACGCGTTAGCGTATTTTACAAATCCAGCCTAATATGAGCTCATTTCTTTTTGGATGTAAAACTGGTACACTGTTTGAATTACAGGTTATCCTATGACATACCAAAATAATACTTCCAGATATGCGTGNACTAACTTGTTTTTAATTTTCACCCAAAGAAATTATTCAACAATTCGTATATTTCTGTACAAAACAGAAGAACGTAATACTAGCAGGGCCTACTGTAGTTTATACTCTTTGTGACGAAAAGGTTAAAATGAGACAGGGATTTTCTTCTAGTACTAAATACTCGCAATTTGCTAGTCTGATTGTGTGATGTGACTGAACTCTAAGCCCTAACTAAACTAACACGCATGCTGCGAAGGCGACAGTCACTTTGGTTGATCGTACACGCACTATGTCGCTCCACCATTACTTTTTTCCTTTTGATTGAAAGCACTTCATCTTGAAAAGATAAAAGAAAGCGAATACAGGACTATTTAATGAGTACAATTATGTATTATTTAACCGTAACTGCCATCAATTTCTCCACGTTGTCGTTGAGTGTGTAAAAAATAACATTGGAAAAGGGCATTAACGCGCGCCTAACGTCTACCGGCAGTACTTAAAAGTAAAGCTGCCCAATCTCTTTGTAATGTCATCTAGCTCATAAACCCAGCATTTCGTCTCAGGTTCATGGTGTTTTTAACGTCTGGGGAGAGAGGACGGTGAAACTGACGAATCGTTTTGGTTATGTTACTTCGGAAATTAAATGCAGGTCTAAATCTTTCTTGATGGCAGCAGAGCAACAAGTTTGAAGCGTAAGAAGTAACGACATTGGCTTAAGAAGTGATACTACCTTTCTTTCGCTGTACCTTTAAATTAGTTTGAAGATGCGAAGTGCCCCTTTTGTTTGGTTATCTACATTTATAGTTTCACGCTAATCAAATGTGCAGCTTCCGCACTAACATATCATCGGTTGATTGTAACCCTTTTTTGTAGTAGTCTTATAACGAAGCCTAATTTCCGCACCCTAATTATCAAATTTTCGGCGATTCTACGCGAGCCTGTGGTCTCTACAAATATTTTTTCTGTTGGCTCGAAGAAAATCATATCGTTCCGTGTATCTCGGGACACATCAGCCGCATCGCTATATCGTGACCATAAGTACAGTGTCCTAGAATAAGTAGTGGTTAAAAGCCCTATCTCGCCAGTGGAAAAAATTTGAAGGTTTCGGATACGAAATTTGATAAACACGCGACGATAGGTGGTGCCATCTAATATCTGATTCTGTACATATTTCATCATAATATCTGATTATGTACATATTTCAACGTATTCCTTCATGAAATTGTCATATTTCAATATTTGAATGGCTTTTGTATAAAATAAGGTTAACACTGAATGTAAACACGTACTTTTATGTGACAAAAAATGGTGATTAAATAAGGTTAACACTGAATGTAAACACGTACTTTTATGTGACAAAAAATGGTGACTAAATGCGAAATTAAGAGGCGAAACTTATAGTTTAACAATAAACAGCACTTTTTCTCGCGAGTTTATCACTTTTGGCATCCGCATAGCGACAAAAAAAATTGAGGTTTGTATACTAATTATTCTAGATTACTATATCGTAAGTGTAAACAAAGTAATTTTGATCGGTTCGCATACGTATGACCCAATACTGCAATGTGTTAGTGGTGCCAGCCGCAAGTTCAGTGCCATTTTTCCGCGATCGACGTGTCGTATTCCACCTTTCAAAACTTTCGTTTTGGCTCTCAACAACACTTGGCATGGCCGCGAAAACTATTTCGTGTTATTTTTATAAAAATAATTTTTGAAATTGAAGATATATTTTTTAATTTTAAAAATAAAATAAACATTTTTTTCTTTACCAATATAGAAGTATAAACCTAGCAAACCTAAAAGTTATACAATCATGCGTTCCAAAATCGCTCTATTTTTAAAGTATTAGTTTATATTCAAGAAAATATTGCAAAATGGGTGATGGTGTTGAGTACTAATTCAAGGATATGCTACAAAAATAGTTTATCATGTCCTGTACCTAATTTGTACGTCCTACATACAATACGGACGTTTACGTCCTTTTGGAGGAAAGGGTTAGTAAGGGAAGAATCCTTTGCATTTCGCTCACAGCTACGGATTTTTATGTGCATCGTTAAGTTGCGTGAAGACTTTACGTCGCCACACTGAGCATATTTCTTTCAAAGTGATACTAAGAGTGGTACTTACTCGTTGTTACATTCCTGTTCCGATTTTTCGTGTGCAGAGGTATCAAATCCACATTCGAACACACCCTCGGGAAATTTGTTTGCGTGCCACGATGGAATTTCCAAGCATGTGTGTAACCTATGGAAGGGTTCGGACCGTGTTTTAACTTGATAAGAGTTTGTTTGTAACGTTAGCCTACTTTGATCAAACTGGCAAAACGTTGGAGGAATCAATAGACATCTTAAGATGTACCTGGGGGGTTTCGAGAATGCTCCAACGTTGCCAGATTTTACAAATTATATTTATTGCCGCTAGAACCGCAACTTTAGCGGCTACGGGACTTACGAATTCTGCGAGTTAAAATGTAATTTCTAACGTTATTAATTTGTTTTACAGTGATCCAGCCGCTGAAGCCTTTACACAGAAATACTAATTTTAGAAAAAATCGTAAAAGATAACATTTTCGTTAAACCTTCATTTTTTCTACACTGGTTTGATATCAGGTTTAGTGTAAGTACAAATTTGATCGATTTAGCATTTTTACTACAGTCGGTTGTGACCCTTCTTCTTAATCACCCTTTTATCTGAATCGCGGTCGTTGGTCACGCTGGCTCGGATTTCAGGGAATTAACGCAGGTAGACAGCTTGTTCTTTCCTTGTNGCACACTATAGTAGGGTAAACTCATCAAATTCCGTGATAATAAGCATATTCGTGTATAGTTTCCAAATGTAATAATAAATGTTTATGTGATATATGTTCTTGTTATAACTGTTTAATATAACTGATTGTGACCTACAGTTGTAGGCCCCTATTAGCTTTTGTGAAAAATTTTATAAGGACAGCAATTGCATTTCACCTAATTCCGTGATATTTTATTTAAGGGTTATAATATAATACAATTAATTGAAATAACTTAGGTTTGATCCATATAGGGCCTATAAGTATATATTAAAAATCCTCAAACAAATCGGAACATAAGTATGTTTTTACGGACCGGTATATTAATACCTGCTCTTCAACGATTTTCCTTGACCATGACATAAGAAGAACTCGAACAATGCTCCATAGTAAATTATTTTGGATAGAATAGTCTCGTGTTAGCAAATTACTCTCTTCCAAAATTCATTACTATCGGTAGAATAATTACTATGCAAACCTCAAATTAACTTTTTGTTGCTATATGGATGCCAAAAGTGAAAAACACGCGACCAGAGGTGCTGCGATCTATTATCCAGTTTTGTACATATTTCAATAGCTGGTGCCGTTTATTCTTAAAAATTAAGTTACGCCTCGTAATTACGTATTTAATCACAATTTTTTGTCACATAAAAGTACGCGTTTACATTCAGTGTTAACCTTATACAAAAGCCATTCGAATACTGAAATATGACAATTATATGAAGGAATATGATGAACTATGTACAGAATCAGATATTATGATGAAATATGTTCAGAATCAGATATTAGGTGGCAGCACCTCTGACAGCGTATTTATCAAATTTCCACGCGCGAGATAGGGCTTTTAACCACTACTTATTCTAGGACACTGTACTATGGGTAACGATAGCTTATGGATGCTGCCATTCAATGTAGGCCTATACACTACCAAAACTATTTCCAGTGTCCCTAATTTCGTAAATGCAATTATATACAGGATCATGGAATGAAATGAGATTGTCCTACATAATATTGTCACTTCAGTATGTAAAGCTTGCCTTTATGAAACACCAGAATATAGAGAGTCCTTTATGCTACAAAGTGTAATTTGTTTATAATTACACCAAATTTATGTTATCATAGTTTAATTACTCTTAACAAATCCAATTTCGTTTCATATTGTTTGAGGGTATGTGTTTTCGTTGAGTTTGTTTATACATTTAATGTGATAAAAAGGAAACTGTGTACAGTTAACCATATATGCTCGTAAATAGCACATTACTCGCCGTCGAATATCCATTTTAGGGTTAGTTTACTCAGCGCAAATGAGTGGGCCTTCAGCTACGGCCTTGTTCTCCATGTACTGGAGTTTTAAGATCCACGAAATTACAATATCCCAAGTAATTGGCATTATTTTATTAACCTAGGTACATAGTTTGAGTCTGCACTTTTTATGTTTACTTCAAACATAAGGTTATGCGAAAGAGTATTACAGCAAAATATTATGCAACCAGAATAACACACTCCTACTGCTTGTTGCAGGCATTTTTATATCATCCTTTTGGTACAAATGAAGTGATATTAACTAGCAGACTTGACACATTTTTTAACTGTGGAATCGTATTTGTTGCAGGTGTATACGTTTTAGAACTTCTTCGTTAAGGTTTGAAGTGTAGCTGCCTGGATGAATGAGCACGTCTATATGTATTGACGTATCTCGTATGGTAGTCATTTCCAACTGTCCAAGAGCTAGTTGTGCGACATTATTTTTGTTGGGAAATCAGAAACACTCGACAATATGTGGTGTTAAACATCCTACCGACACTATACAAATAATTTCAGGATGATGAGTAATGCTTATTTGAAGAATGGAGATGACACACATCCATGCTTTAAGCCCGAGAGGTTGTGGGTAAGGTATGGATGTTTCTGATGTCCAGTCATCTTCATTAATCACAATAAACTTTGTTCATCATCCTTAAACGACCCATCAGGTGACGATAGGACGTTAAACACTACGTATCATACATGCTTTACGCAGGATTCGAACCCACAACCTCCGCCCTAGAGCTCGGTACGATAACCACTATACCAAACATGTCAGCAAGAAACACTCGAGAGAGAACATTCGAACCGTTTATGTAATGTTTCTAAAATAATGTATTTTGGGAATGGCGTACAGTTGATCAAATCAT
>KZ874276.1:34086-44289 GCA_003456935.1 Machilis hrabei
ATGTTTTAGAATGATTGAATTTTGCTGCTCACTCAACACATATCAAATGGTAGGTTCTCTTACGCTGAACTCTTATCTAAACACCACTTCTAACGTCCNTCTCGGAAGACACTAAGGATTAGTCTTTAATNTAGTGTGTTTCACTGNTAGACTAATATTCTAACCCTCTATACTCATGTCAAGGAGTCGTACCGGNTTTGAGTCTATTATCTTCTAAGTNGGAAGTCAGATGAAATTTGAAAACATTCCCAGAATAATAAAGATTTGACCATACTACATTACAAAAATCATTAATAGAAGTGCGTACGTAATGTGTGAAGGTAACACATGTGAATTTGTTCGTGTGATCATTAGCTTTTGTTAATGTGGATTGTTGAAAGATTATTATAATATTAAAAAGCATTTGATATACTTTATCTTTACACTTTGAATACATGTAAAACACTCCTTTCCCAAAATATTATATTTTTAAATACTGAATGGTATTTGCAACATCACAACTATGACTAACTGACCTGACGGAAGCAGCAAAACAGCAAGATAAAAGGCCCCACTGCCAATGAGCGAGAGACAGGAAGTCCATCTCCTACCAAGGCGATCTAACAAATATATTGTGAAGAGATCTGCTGGAAGTTCCAGGAGACCAGTTAAGGAAAATGTGACGAAAAGACTGTAGTTTAAGTTGCTCAAATTCCGTACGTGACCATCGTAGCAGACTGTTATNATCATCCTGGCCAATACAGGAAAAAATGGGCACATGTAGTTTTATATGTAAGTAATGCGCAAAGAGAAGGCAAATGATATACTTACCAAATAATTGTTAAGATAATCACCCGTCGCCTTAGATTTGGAGTCTTGAACAATTCCAGTAATGTTTTCTTGCGTCTTCTAAGTTCACCTTCTTGGAACTTTCTGGCCGAAACCTGTTAGCGACAAGTTACAACATAATAAATATTTGGGAGTGTTTCTTGTTTTTCTTATTTAAATATTTAATCTTAGGTGGGGTTAACAAAAGCTGCAAGAATTCAAGTATGCTGTGTGAGGGTATGAACAGGAAAAAGAGGCGATCTTAGATGAGAAGTTCGTGAGATTGACACATCCTCTATATAACATATAACTTTTCTTTCCAGTAAGGCACTTCTATAAGCAGTATTTTCTACTTATCTATAACAATAAGAGTTTAATGTATGCTTAAATTCACGTTACCAATCATGCTACGTACTCTTTGTGTGGTATTAGCTCATCGACACTCAATTAGCCACAACCACAGTGATGACGATATAGAATCTAACATCCTGTCCACATTAGGGGATATAAAGCCCAATTTCTTGACATTCCAGAGATGATGTAANCATGTTNTTGTTGAGTCACCAAGTTTAAATTTGGTTTCTCTGGATNAAAATTAAAAGCATGTGACCTAATAATTCGCATCTTTGCTCAAATAGATTGTTAATGGTTATTTGATAAATTATATTTGTATATTGCTATTTAGTTTAATGCAGACTTGAAAAATAAAGTTAACTTTTTGTTATTGTATATGAAACCTTGCACGCATGATCTGTATTATACTGCTGATTACATAACTCAGATGCTCATGGACTCCCAAGAGCAAACTCACGAACAAAAATTTTTAGGTACTGATGAAAGAAAGTAATATCTTTCTGGATTTTTTTATATAATAATCAAAACGCATTCTGCTCATTTCATAAGTAGAAGGTGTGGCAGATTTGTTGGTCTGATAAAATTTTACCCTAGGACTTTTCATGAGTAGAATCACTTTACTCCTAATAAGTCGGAGTATGCCTCTGTTTTTTAACCACACCGGTAATAGGGACGGCAATTTCGAGTTCTGGAGCCAGCTGATGTTGTTATTAGAGGCATCATTTTAAACGCAATGAAAAAGATCATGACTCAAAGTTAAAGCAAACTGGAATAGATTTTTCAAATATAGTTTTAAATTACTTAAGGCATTTTCCTCATATAGAGTGATCTGTAAGGTTTATGCGAGTAACCATAGTTTAAAACTTAAAACTTTTTAAAAGCTGATGATGATTAAATGTGATTTTATGGTGCACAATATTAAACTGTGAAAACGAGGGAAAGGACAATATATAAGCTCAAATTTACGTTATAAGATACACAGTTTTGGTTCCAATCCAACTGTATCCACACTTAATAAATTATTATCAATGCACATATCAAATGGTTCAATAATTGAGAAATTCTTGGTGTAGTTGAACTTAACTATGAATACACTAATGATTCCCTTAAAATATACAGTACCTTAATAATTCACATTTAATAAAACTGTGTATTAATTGTATTTTCAATATATGTTGCATTTAAGCAACAAACCTACCCAATTGCCTCTTCCTATTGGTAAAAAAATCAAAGCCAGATGTCACGAACAGCCACATATCATGNTGTGATTCTGCGACTGCGCTATTAAAAATCTTTGCTTAATTCTNTGCATATGGTATGCTAATGTCATATTTTCGGTGACATTCCTAAGACTGAATAATTCTACGCTTCACACAAGCGTTTGTGTACATGCTTCAAGTATGCTTATATGTGATCACAGATTATAGTTCTTTGTTTATGACAAAACTATAATTCTCCGGGAAAGGATGAGGATGGCCAGTTTAAATATAAAGTGCATGACCGGCATCTCATTCTGTCAGCCAAATCATGAAGCATATGTACTTCCTAGTTGTAGGTGTGTTTTGTCGAGTCACCAACATTCTTGTAGCCTACTATGTATATGTATTCTTTGGTTGATAAAATGTAAGACCCGCAAGCGGAATACTTGCAGCAAGCATAATGTAATCGGTATCATGAGAAGCATCGTGTGGACTAGATTCTAGTGTATTCTAATCCAATCAAGTAATTTTTAAGAGTGCTGGGCATCAGCCCCTTCACATTTTCGTTCAATGGTATTCACTGTATATTATGTGGATGATGTTGCCGAAATACGTTTACAAGATGTAGCCTAAAATTAATCTCACAAGTATTTTCAAGACTCTTGCAGTAGACTAATACAGAAACATATGTCTTAAGTCTTCACAAATGTACTTTTTCATTGTTCAATATTATTTATATAGTTAAGAACATGAAATACCTAAACGTTTTACATCCATCGCTAAATTTCTGTATGAAAATTAGGAACCTTAATTGTATCGCTATGTCGAAGCACTGTGCCAGTAAATGATGGATTGGATGTGCAGAGCGTGTATACGACAAGTATTCTTCGGCTTTTAGAAAAAAGCGAGCACTCTCATCTAACAGTGCAAGAATGATGGCAGCTTATTTTAACAAAAACTTTTATCAAACGTTATCACCAGAATATGAGCATAGACTAATTTCTAACATCTAAACTCATTGCTCCAGTGCTTTGGTTTGTGAAACACTCACCTCAAATTCCTGGAAAATCTTTTCGTCCACTTGTCGTTTATTTACTGCAGCACATCTTCGAAGTATATTCACTGCACGGTCTGATCGTCCTTGCGATAATAACCACCTTCCTGATTCAGGAATTAGCCTGAAAACGTAAACAAAAAATACTATAAAATCAACGTTTTTCATGGTTTTGGTATTTAAGTAATTCATGCTTTTCATGTGGGTAATGTGAACTTCACCCTATATAGAGAGCGAGCTNTAGGGAAGATTTGTAACAATTTATAAAAGTAACTTGAAATCTGTCGAAGACTTGTACATGATATAGTATTATTAACTTCCATTGGACTCTACATAGATATCGTTCTGTCAATCCGTAAATATGTCACCGACTGTTTCACCCTCTTCCAGTGAANGTAGAACGTTGAAAGTTAGCTCACAATCCCAACTCAGGTGNCATTATAATATATTAAAATGTCTGGACTTCCATACTGCTGTTGTTGATAAGGATTTAAATCTAGTCCTGGCTAGATTGTGAATAATATGTAGTTAGACCACTGAGTTATGTGCTGCTGGGCGCGTTTTGATGTCGTGCAGTCCTTTAGATTTCAGGAGTTGGAAGTGAAAGCAGGCTAGTTAATGTTGTCTGCAAGAAATTACAATACGTTTAGACTTTGGAGTAGCTGGTGGTATAGGTCTACAGGGCGAAACTCAGCATTGTGGTGAGCGCCATTGATGTCTAGACCCTCCTCNTACAAACGTAGGGCTTCGGCTTCACTCTTAAAAAATACGCCAATAAAAGTCGTGCGTCACCCTGAACACTTTGCCAGTACCCTTATACACCTATTGGATTTAAAGTGCTTGGCAGCTAGGGCCTGCTTGAAGTTAGCCACAGGAGTCTACATCTTCACTTTGGTGATAACTGCTGTATGTTTGGTAGCCTGGTTCTGCTTAGGAACCATGGTTGTAGATGTGGGCTCAGCATCTTTCTGTTGCTGTGATGCAAACGTTTAAGATGATGAAGTAAATGGTCGATCAGATGGCTTTGTGGCCCTTTTAGGTTCATCTNTCTGTGTAGTTTGCTTGGCAATCGCATGAGCAGTAGACTGAATTTGAGGTTCAATATGGGTGGATTTGTTATCAAAATAGTGCGCATATTACGCGCCAAAATGGAGCTGCTATATTATGGGCTTAAGCCGAGTATTTATAAATCCAAAATACTGCTTTTTCTGGCTTGAAGTCATCCAAGTATTGTTGACAGCTACTGGAAAGATGATAATGTCGTCATCGCGCTGAACACGCCTCAATATCATGAAATCATCCATGCTGTTGAGGTCGTGTATCCCAGTTATATTGATTTTCTGCAGTACAATGTCAGGCTTCGTAGATTCTATCATAGGATGATGAGTTTTAATTTTAGTTGGGCCTTNTTGGGTGGATACAATGATACACAATATCAGTTTTTATACCTTGTGTTAATAATCGTGCCTTGGTGTGTCTAGACGAAATATGTATCACTTTATGGCACGTTTGGGTTTTCATTAAAAAAATTTGAAAACTAATAAAACAAACAGTCTTTATATTAATATAATGGTGCACTAAAAAGTCTAAAATATTTTTTGTATCTCAGTTCATCAATTTCTATTCAACACAAAATTGTTGCATTTTCCAACTTATAATTTAACCCAACTACTTACGATGCCAGGTTTTTTATTTAACTTGTTGCCAGTGGCGAATGCTGAATGACGTGTTGAGCAAGCTGTCAATGTTGCCTGTATGCGTGTTTACATAAGTATAGTTTACACCAAACGTTCACTAACCACAGTTAGATTTAAAGTTTGAATGAATTCTGCAATTGTTGATAATGAACTTTATGTAAACAATGTTCATTCGGTAAACATGCAAGCTGGCAACATTGAGAGTTAGCTCAACACGTCATTCAACCTTCGCCACTGCTTGTTGCAATGATCAAAAAATAATATTTTCCACATAACTGTCCATATAACTTTTTTCTAATGTGTTATTTATTTCAAAATAATTTTTAAAGTAAAAGGATATTATACACGGTGTATAACAAAAACCTTTACAACTTGAAAAGCTGTAGTGTATAGATTGATAGAAGGTACTATTTGAGAGCATAATTATGATGCTAAACACGTCGANTTTTTTTCTGATATCTCAAAGTTAAAAAGCTTAGCTGTAACTTCCAGATGTAGAACTACATATTTTCCCAGATAAGTAAAATGTATGGCGTTACATCTGTAACAGTGCCTGTATTTCTTGTGGCTCTAAGACATGTACTTATCTTTTTCACCATTTTTCACACCTATTGTCGTTATTGCTCATTGACGTGTAAATTACTAAATAGATGTCAGTTTACCATAAATCACGTATTTGTCATCTAAATATCAATTCAACTCNTTAACTTTTAATCAATTATTATGTATGTGACAATAGGACATAAAACAATTATATAATCTGTAGGCATGTACACCGTATATGTAACGAATTCCTCAAAGGAAAAGTCTAGCGGAGTCAAATCGTGGGATCGCGATAGCCATGACTCGACTTCGGACTTACTCTCAGACAGTACTATCCACCGTTTTCTGCTCAACTTTTGGGGAGCGCTCGTGGTGGCTGGATGTGTTACTTGTGCTATAACGTAAATGACCATTGAACACTTGTAAATGTTTGGTATCAATTTCCTTTATACCTTAGTACTTGACACCCATACATAAAGCTTTGTTTAAAGAAAAACTAGTAAAACACACGTCTTTCTATGTTGTGCCACTTTGTTTTCTTATAACTGCGGCTAGCACTGCTGATTTCATTCCGATTGGCGCACCAAAAGTTATAGGCACTATAGTAAAGTCGTAAGCAAAGTATGGGTCCCAAAATCTGCACGTCGCGCATGACTGTAACGTCTCCCACTACATTCCTACCACCTATTCCCCAATCCCCGGTCACAGGTGAATGGGTGGTAGGAAGGTAGTGGGAGACGTTACAGTCATGCGTGACGTGCAGAATTTCGGACCCATATTTTGCTTACGATTGTATCATCCTACTTACCAAGGTGCAAAAATTACCAGGCCCATTGGTATTGACAGCAGAATGCAGATGAGCTTCCAGTCCCAGGCCCAATAAGAGATCCAAGGAAGTATGACGAGGCCAAGCGTGAGGAAGAGAGCAACAGGTAGATTGGCGCCCAACGACCGTTTTTCGGAGCTCATGTACTCGAGCACTGTTATGACAAAAAAAGTAAAGACAATTAGTCAAATTGTCTTGTATAATTTAACGCTATCACCAAAACTGTAGGACTATGTAACGGCTTTACAACCCTAAAATTACACGAAAAAATCATTCAGAAGTAAATTTCATATACGAATCCCAAGGTTANAAATTTCCAGCTACGTACCAGTAGAAAAAACTGTGCAGTTGTTTTGTGTTTCTGACGTTCCTCACTTAGTGGGTAGCCTTAGAGCGAGTGGCAAAGAAGCATACGTATGCAACGGATATCTTTGAAAGAATTGTTTCCGTTAAGTAAAGAAATGGTTTTACTTTAAATGTGTGCCCACTCTTGGAGTAATGATTAAGACGTTAAACACCACACATCATACTAGCAACGTTAAATGTTCACATCATGAATATGTCTCAAATATAATTAAAACTNATTCTTTCTTGCTTATTTTCTTAGCTCATTATCAACTGGTTGAAGATACCGTCCACAGAGGCTTAGCAAGGTAGAGTGTTTGAATTAGAAAGGGTAAAGGATGTAAACGTATAACAGTACAACATGCAGGTAAAATGGTTTTAATGCCTAAAACAGAAAAGTCTTCACTTATATTTTCTAACCTACTCGACACACTCGTACTATTTAATATTTGACATGGAGTGGTCATGTCACTTTTCGTTTACTGGTTTTATACTGCTATACCCAGACAGCACAATAAGCTTGATTCAAACGTGCATCAAACTTGCCTTGTCAAGCCAATAAGCTTGCAGCAAGCTTGATTCAAGCAACGAAGTTTACGCTTGTCCAGCTTGTTTTATGCTAGTCGTGGCAAGCTTGCAACAAACTTGTAGTGGCAAGCTTAAAGCTTGTACCAAGCAACTAAGTTTACACTTGGCAAGCTTCGTTTATGCAAGCCAAAATCAAGCGAAAGCTACGCTTGCAGTAAGCTTACGTGCTGTCTGGGTATTGGTTAGGAAATGAAAACAAGGTTCGCAAACAATTTATTTTAGTTTCTAATTATTTGTAGAATTGAAAACATATCTACAAATTACCAATAAAATNAATAATGTGATACAAAACTACATTTTGATTAGTTTTCGGGGCCATACCAATTGTTGGTTAGAGTCAACAATGAAGTTTTGTGAGGTTGATTGTAGTGAAAAAGACAGTTATGTTTGGTCTCATTGATACAAAATAAATTAGTATAACGCAATCTGAAGGTTTATTTCAGTTAGATATATATACTAAAATATGCACAAATCCTTCGCAGAAATGTGGCAACATCGTAATGCTTTTAGGTTGGCCTTACTTGTACAGCTTTCAAAGTATGGACAACTCAGGTGAACACCAGTGGCGAATGGTGAATGACGTATTAGGCATGCAGGCATTGTTGACTTGTCATGTTTACTTCACAGGTACAGTACTACACATCAGTATGTGAACTCTTTCAAAAAGTTTCCTTTAGCAAGGGAAATACAAACTTATATGACATAGGTGACCTTAACTTACCAATAAATAAGACAACAGAGCCCACATGCCTAATACGTCACTCACACTCACCATTCGCCACTGGTGAAAACAGCTAACATCAAAACTGCTGAGTTCACGCGACGGATAGTGTGGCGCGTTTACGATTTAGCATTGCCACATCAGGGCTCTCTGGTGACTGGAATGCAAACGGCATGGTTATATATGAATTTATCTCTTAAATGGTCGATAACCTCTACTTTTCTTGGTAGAAAATGAAAATAGAAGATTCAATTGATTAGACAATATGTTTTTATTGGCCACATGCTTGCTTGCTCTGATAGTCTACAAATTTAAATATGATGGTGCAGAGCTATGTCACCGTCATAAGACTAGCGTAAACAGGGCTATATTCAACCGACGATATGTCCGATATTATTTTGGGGAGGTGCATTGTCATGAACACAATGAGTTCAGCGATTGTGAAACTATAAAT
This sequence comes from Machilis hrabei, assembly GCA_003456935.1. NCBI lineage: Eukaryota > Metazoa > Arthropoda > Insecta > Archaeognatha > Machilidae > Machilis > Machilis hrabei. Next base: position 42,675 of record KZ874276.1, read on the forward strand.
ATTAATATTCAGACAAGATGGTCACTCGCATCTTCGAAATTTACTAAACTATTTTCAAATGTAATTGAAAAGTATTCTTCTGAATGGACACTGAGATAAAAATATTCTTTGTGATAAAAGAAATCATCTGAAAATTGCCAGAAACCTTTCATCATTGTATTTAAAGTGCTAACTGCAGAGCATTTGATTGCTTGTAGTATATCTACTTAAGCTTAAAATAGAGTGTTNCATATAATATTATATTTAAAATAAATCATAAAACACAAACAACCAGAAACGCGCAATACTAGCATTAAAAACAAAATAGTGTGGTCTGAAAGATTTGTGTCTGCAACTTAGTGGAACACTAGAAACAGCACTCCCACGGTACTTTCTAGAAGAACTGTCACCCTTATTACAGTTCAACAACATTTATCTTTGCTTTAAGGATATTTTTCATGTATCATTTCACATTCAAATAATTAGTTGTCGTTTTCTAATACCATTCCATATTTTATTTTAATCGCAGTAGCCAATACATTCAGGAAGTTCCAAAATTAGCAAAATTAAATAATTTGTCGAAGGACGGCATACTGAAATGTAGCGCTATCACAATTGACAAGTTTTATAAACTTGTAATACAAAATTACTTTTTAGTACGTACGTATATGAACGGCTAAGAGGTTAAATTCTGGTTATGACAAATGTACGACAAATATTGGTTCATGGGCTCGATTTAAACTCATGGCTAGGTGTTGTGAATGCCCTTCAAGTCGAAATTTGTCCATTCATCTCCACTAATCAATATGAACATTCTTTTTTCTCTTGAAATGAGCCATTTGGTGTCGGTAAGGCATAAAGTAACACATATCATCATCAAACAACACACGGCGAATATTGGAAAGGCANAAAACATTACTGTCATTTTTCATGTATATGATATGTAAGTTTTTGGCACTCGGTCATAAATATAATAAAATAGATGGAAGTTTAAATTGAGAGAAACTGGTCTTTCTTCTTNATTTCCATTTGAATGCGTATTCCGTTTCCTTCCCTCGGCAACAATAAACCTTCACCATATCTAATCCTACAGCGGTTAAAAGGATCAATGTAATCTAGACCCAAAACAGCCGGCTGCAACAAGTACATTTTCGTTCCGTTAAATATGTAACATTTCTAGTACTTACTGATAATGTACATCATCATGAAACAATTGTCGTAGGTAAGTCCCATAATGAAACGGAGTAAAACAAATGACATGAAATCTTGAACGAACGCTGTTGCNACTCCAGCAGCACATGCGACAAGATTGGTTGTAAGAAGAGCTGGAATCCGTCCATATTGGTCCCCAAGGAATCCAAACACAATAGATCCCATTACCGATCCAACGAAGAACATGGATTGAGCAAAACTCGGTCGCCATGCATCGTCGCAGACCCAGTTGAGCTAGTAGTAGGACAAAATAAAACATAATTTAGTAACAAATAAAACTATGTGAGTTCGGCAAAAATATTGGGGTAATGTACACTATGTTCGGTCACTTTGATAAATTGAGTTAGCCTATGCCTGACACAAAAATGAGATCTATTATTAAAATAAAAGTCTAGCGAAAGTGCTGTTTTAGCAAAAGAACTGT
>KZ874279.1:22236-33979 GCA_003456935.1 Machilis hrabei
ATTAAGATGTGTATATACTTAACTTTCTAGGTAGTTAATGTCATCCAAATTCATTGTAGTTGCATGTACCAAAGTAAAGCCAGGACCTTGAATCCTAAGTCTTGTTTCTGAAAAGAAACAAAGCGGTTTTAATTTTCAAAGCAATAAGTACGTTTAGAAAATGCTATACACTTCACAAGTATTGTTAGAACAGTGCAAGTGTTAGTTCAAATAAAGTTATTAAGATGTGTATATACTTAACTTTCTAGGTAGCAATTTCATCGAAATTCATTGTAGTTGCATGTACGAAAGTAAAGCCAGGACCTTGAATCGAAAGTCTTGTTTCTGAAAAGAAAGAAAGCGGATTTAATATTCAAAGCAATAAGTACGTGTACAAAATTCTATACATTTCACAAGTATTGTTAGAATGGTGCAAGTGTTAGTTCAAATAAAGTTATTAAGATGTGTATATACTTAACTTTCTAGGTAGTTAATGTCATCCAAATTCATTGTAGTTGCATGTACCAAAGTAAAGCCAGGACCTTGAATCCAAAGTCTTGTTTCTGAAAAGATACAAAGCGGATTTAATATGCAAAGCAATAAGTACGTGTAGAACATTCTATACATTTCACAAGTATTGTTAGAATGGTGCAAGCGTTATTTCAAATGTATTTATTTAGATGTGTATATACTTAACTTTCTAGGTAGCAATTGTCGTCAAAATTCATTGAAATTGCATGTACCAAAGTAAAGCCAGGACCGTGAAACCAAACTCTGGTTTCTGAAAATACAAAAAGCGGATTTAACATTTAGACAATAAGCATGTGTAGAAAATTCGATACATTTCACAGGTATTGTTAGAATAGTGCAAGGGTTAGTTCAAATGTAGTTCTTTAGATGTGTATATACTTAAATTTGTCGATAGCAAATTTCATCAAAATTAATTGTAGTTGCATGTACCAAAGTAAAGTCAGGACCATGAAACCAAAGTCTTGTTTCTGAAAAGAAACAAAGTAGATTTAACATTCTAAGCAATAAGTAAGTTTAGAACAATCTATACATGTCTCAAGTATTGTTATAATAGTGACGGTGTTAGTTGAAATGAAGTTATTTAACTGTGTATATACTTAACTTTCCAGCTAGAAATTGTCTAGACAATTCATTGTATTTGCATGTACCAAAGTAAAGCCAGGACCTTGAAACCAAAGTCTTGTTTCTAAAAACAAACAAAGCGGATTTAACATTCAAAGCAATAAGTAAGTTTAGACAAATCTATACATTTCACAGGTTTTGTTCAAATAGGGCAAGTGTCAGTTCAAACAAAGTTATTGAGATGTGTAAATATTAACTTTCTAGGTAGCAATTTTCATCCAAATTCATTGTAGTTGCATGTAACAAAGTAAAGCCAGGACCGTGAAACCAAAGTCTTTTTTCTGAAAAGAAAGAAAGCGGATTTAACATTCAAAGCAATAAGTACGTGAAGACAATTCTATACATTTCACAAGTATTGTTAGAATAGTGCAAGTGTTAGTTCAAATAAAGTTATTTAGATATGTATACACTTAACTTTCTAGGTAGCAATGTCATGAAAATTCATTGTAGTTGCACGTACGAAAGTAATGTCAGGACCGTGAAACCAACGTTTTGTTTCCGAAAAGAAAAAAAGCGATTTCAACATTCAATACAATAAGTACGTTTACACAATTCTATACATTTCACAAGTATTGTTAGAATAGTGCAAGTGTTAGTTAAAATAAAGTAATTTAGATACGTATATACTTAACTTTCTAGGTAGCAATGTCATAAAAATTCATTGTAGTTGCATGTACCAAAGTAAAGCCACGACCTCGAAACAACATTTTTTTTATGAAAAGAAACAATGCAAATTTAAAATTCAAAGCAATGAGTACGTTTAGAAAAATTTATATATTTCACAATTGTTATTAGATTAGTGCAGGTGTTAGTTACAATAAAGTTATTTAAATGTGTATATACTTAACTTTCCAGATAGAAATTATCGTACAAACTCATTGTAGATGCAACTACGAAAGTGAAGCCGGGATCTTGACACCAAAGTCTTGTTTCTGAAATAAAAAAAAAATACCGCCTTTAAAAATCAAACAATGAGTAGGTTTACACAAATCTAGAAATTTCACAAGTATTGTTAAAATAGTGTAGGTGTTAGTTAAAATGAAGTTATTTAAATGTGTATATACTTCACTTTCCAGGTAGTAATTTTCATGATATTACGTTGTAGTTTCATGTACAAAAGTAAAGCAAGGACTTTGAAACCAAAGTCTTGTTTCTTAAAAGAAACAAAGCGTATTTTTAAGTAAAGGAATGAGTATGTTTATAAAAATCTATACATTTCTCAAGTAATGTTAAAAGAGTGCACGTGTTAGTTATAATTAAATTTAAAAGTGTATATACTTAATTTACCAGGTAGACATTCTATCAACATTCATTGTAGCTGCATGTGTCATAGTAAAGCCATGACACTGAAACCAAAGTCTTATATCTGAAAACAAAGAAAGCCGATGTTTAATTGAAAGCAAAAAGTAGGTTTAGACAAATCTATACATTTCACAAGTACTCTTACAATAGTGCAGGTTTTAGTTACAATAAAGTTTGTGTAAATGTGTATATACTTAACTTTCCAGGTAAACATTTTCATCTATGTTCATTGTAGTTGCATGTACCAAAGTTAAGCCAGGACCTTGAAACCAAACTATCGTTTCTGAATACAAACAAAGCGGATTTAAAATTGAAAGCAACGAGTAGGTTTAGAAAAATGTATACATTTCACCATTATTGTTATAATGGTGCAGGTGTTAGAAGGAAGTTATTTAAACGTGTATATACTTAACAAACTTGTATTGTCTCTGTAAAAGAAATGAAGGCATATAATATCACGGAATAAAATACCACATGTACTAACATGTAACTAATAATATAAGTTGTGTGCATGTTATATTTTAAAAGTGTCCAATTTGTGCACTACTTACGTTAGAACAAGAATACAGTCCAGACGAAAAGTCAGCTTAAGGAATTCGCACAAAGTTGTAGTGTCTCTGTAAAAGAAATTAAGGTATGTAATATGACGGCATAAATGACAACATGTACTAAAATGTAACAAATCATGTTAGTAGTGTGCATTTTAGATTTTAACATTGTCCAATTATTCATTACTTCTCCTTGAACAAGAATACAGTCCACATGAAAAGTCAGCGAAAGGAATTGCCAAAATGGGACGGTGTGTCTGTAAAAGAAATGAAGGCATTTAATATCACGGAATAAAGTACAACATGAACTAACATTTAACTAATCATATTACTTGTGTTCATGTTATATTTTAAATGTGAACCATTTTTTAAATTCTTATCTTTGAACTAGAACACAGTTCAGACGAAAAGTCAGCGAAAGGAATTCCCAAAAAGTAGAAGCGTCTCTGTAAAATAAATTAAGGCATTTAATATCATGGAATAAATTACAATATGTACAAACAATTTAACAATGACAATAGATTTGTGCATGTTAGTTTTTACACTTGTATAATTTGTGCATCACTTATATTTGAACAAGAATACAGTCCAGACGAAAATTAACAAAAGCAATTTCCACAAAGTTGTATTGTCTCTGTAAAAGAAAATAAGACTGTTAATATAACCGAATAAATGACATTATGTACTAAAATTGTCTAAATCATACGAGTGTTGTTCATGTTAAATTTTAAAAGTATCCAATTTGTTCATTACTTATCTTTGAACAAGAATAGAGTCCAAATTAAAAGTCAGCGAAAGAAATTGCCAGAAACTTTTAGTGTCTCTGTAAAAGACATTAAGGCATTTAATAACACGGAATAAGTGACAATATGTACTATAATTTCACTAATCTTATTAGTTGTGTGCATGTTACATTTGAAAAGTGTAAAATTTGTTCATTACTTATCTTTAAACAAGAATCCAGTCCAAATGAAACGTCAGCGAAAGGAATTCCCACAAAGTTGTATTGTCTCTGTAAAATAAATAACGGCATTTAATATCATGAAATAAATGACAATATGTACCAACATTTCAACAATAACATTACAATGGTGCACGTTAGTTTTTTTAACGTGTCTAATTTATGCATTACGTCTGTTATACTGTAAATAAAGCAATATCAATTAAAAACAGTCACCACTTGGAAATAACAAGGTAATGATATTCTATACGAATTTACCGATTAGAAACAGACTGTTTAATATCGACGTGCTGCCACCAACAGTACATAGAAGTCTTGTATCTACAAATAAATGTATACATTTTTACCGCGTAATTTACAGTCGATAATTGCACGACGTCATAATATTATTTATGAATGTACATGTTGATTTGACTCGTGACTATATGTTATAAGATACTGTTAATTGTCTACGATTTTTAACTATGAGTTGAGCTTGAAAAACATGGACGACTTAAGCGGGATTCGAACCTGACACCTTCAGGTCTATAGTCGAGTGCGATTACCATTACACTAACCAGCTCGTCTTGTTTTAATGTCCAAAGGATCGATGAAATGGCGACTATTGATGAAACAGGACCTCTGGTATACTGTAAATAAAGCAATATAAGTTCAAAAGAGTCAACACTTTGCAATTACAATTTAATTCTGTTCTCTACGTACTTACCGATTACAAGAACACCGTTTAATATGGACGCGATTCCAAAAAGAGTGTATAGAAGTATTGTATATAGAAACAAATGTGTTCATTTTAACCGCCTACTTTAAAGTCAATAATTGCACGATGGCATAAGATTATTTATTAACGTACATGTTGATGTGACTAGTAATTATATGTTATAAAATACTGTTCATTGTTTCTATGATTTGTAAATATTAATTGAGATTGAAAAACATGGACGTCTTAGGCGGGATTCGAACGAAGTACCTTCGGGTCTACAGTCGAGTGCGATTACCATAACACTAACCAGCTAGACTTGTTTTAATGTACAAAGCATCGATGAAATGGCGACTATTGGTGAAACAGTAATTCTGGTATACTGTAAATAAAGCAATACAAGTTCAAAACACTACACTTTGAAATTCAAATTGAATGATGTTATCTACGTACTTACCGATTACAAGAACACCGTTAAATAGAGACGTGATGCCGAAAAGAGTTGATAGAAGTCTTGTATATAGAAAGACATGTGTTAATTTTAACCGCATACTTTACAGTGAATAATTGCACGAAGGCATAATATTATTTATTAACGTACATGTTGATTTGACTAGTCATTATATGTTATAACATACTGTTCATTGTGTCTACGATTCGTAAATATTAATCGAGATTGAAACACATTGACGTCTTAGGCGGGATTCGAACGACGTACCTTCGGGTCTACAGTCGAGTGCGATTACCATTACACTAACCACTTAGACTTGTTTTAATGTCCAAAGCATCGATGAAATGTCGACTATCGGTGAAATAGGACTTCTGGTCTACTGTAAATAAAGCAATATAAGTTAAAAACAGTCAACACTTTGAAATTACAAGTTAATTATGTTCTTTACGTACTTACCGATTACAAGAACACCGTTTAATATGGCCTGATGCCAAAAAGAGTTGATAGAAGTCTTGTATATAGAAACACATGTTTTAATTTCAAACGCGTACTTTCAAGTACATAATTGCACGACGGCATTATATTAGTTATTAACGCACATCTTGATTTGACTAGTAATTATATGTTATAAGACACTGTTCATTGTGTCTACAATTCGTAAATCATATTTGAGAATGAAAAACATGGACGTCTTAGGCGAGATTCGAACGAGGTACCTTCAGGTCTGCAGACGAGTGCGATTACCATTACACTAAGCAGCTAGACTTGTTTTAATGTCCAAAGCATCGATGAAATGGCGACTATTGGTGAAACAGGACCTCTGGTATACTGTACATAAAGCAATACAAGTTGAAAACAGTCAACACTTTGAAATTACAATTTAATTATGTTCTCTACGTACTTACCGATTACAAGAACACCGTTTAATATTGACGTGATGCGAAAAAGAGTTGATAGAAGTTTGGCATATAGAAATAAATGTTTTAATTTTAACCGCGTACTTTACAGTCAATAATTGCAGGACGGGATAATATTAGTTATTAACGTACATGGTTATTTGAATCTCAAATATGTTATAAGATACTGTTATTGTCTCGCCGATTTTTAAACATTAATTGAGCATTAAAAACATGGACGACTTGGACGGGATTCGAACCTCGAACCTTTAGGTCTACAGTCGAGTGTCATTACCACTACGCTAACCAGGTAGACTTGATGTAACATCCAAAGCATCGATGAAATGTCGACTATTGGTGAAACAGGACTTCCAGTATACTGTAAATAAAGTCATAATAATTAAAAACAACCAGCACTTTGAAATTACTATGTAATGATATTCCGTACGTACTTACCGATTACAAGAACACCGTTTAATATGGACGTGATGCGAAAAACAGTTGATAGAAGTTTTGTATATAGATCGTAATTTTCAACTTTTAACCGCGTACTTTCAACTCTATAATTACACGACGTCATAATATTATTTATTAACGTACATGTTTATTTCAATCGCGAATAAGTTCTAAGATACTGTTATTGTCTCGCCGATTTTTAAACAGTAATTGAGCATTAAAAACATGGACGGGATTCGAACCTCGAACCTTTAGGTCTACAGTCGAGTGTCATTACCACTACGGTAACCAGGTAGACTTCATATAACATCCAAAGCATCGATGAAATGTCGAGTATTGGTAAAACACGACTTCCGGTATACTGTAAATAAACCAATACAAGTTAAAAACAGTAAACACTTTGAAATTACAATTTAATCATGTTCTCTACGTACTTACCGATTACAAGAACATCGTTTAATATGGACGCGATACCAAAAAGAGTTGATAGAAGTCTTTTATATAGAAAGAAATGTGTTAATTTGTACCTCGTACTTTACAGTGATTAATTGCACGACGGCATAATAGTATTTATTAACGTACATGTTGATTTGAATCTTAATTATATGTTATAAGATACTGTTCATTGTCTCCATGATTTGTAAATATGACTCGAGATTGAAAAACATGGACGTCTTAGGCGGGATTCGAACGCGGTACTTTCAGGTCTACAGTCGAGTGCGATTACCATTACGCTAACCAGCTAGACTTGTTTTAATGTCCAAAGGATCGATGAAATGGTGACTATTGGTGAAACAGGACTTTTTGTATACTAAACATAAAGCAATATAGATTAAAAACAGTCAACACTTTCAAATTACAACGTAATGTTGTTACATGCGTACTTAGTATTGTTGATAGAAGTATAATATCTAGAAATATGTAACCGCGCGAATTGAAATACAAGATAGCAATTGCCATTTCATTAGCAATATATAGTTTTGAGGTAATTTCGAGTTTAAAGTATATTTGACGAAAACGAATGGTTACAGTTCAGTCGCCATTATTAATAATGTGTGCATCATAGAGATGGTAGTAGTAAATGGTCGCTAAATCAGTCTCGTTGTAATCATTAATATGTCATTATTATCTATAAAAGGCCATTACTGTGGACAAGTAGTTGAAAATATGACACTGTAGCCGACATTATCACACCATTTTACTGTTTGCCAAATGATGTTACCCGACAATGTCATATTTCTGTACAAAAGAACATCATTAAAATGTATATGCTGAAAGGTACTTGACCTTGATAACAATGTCGTCCATAGTGTGTCACTACGTATGGGTCGTTAAAAGCATTAATGCTTTTGCCGGGGATCGAACCCAGTACCTCTCGAGTAATAGTTTGGTCTCATTACCACTAGACCAAGCACTTTGACTTGTCGGGAAAGGCAAATCTAAATAGTTAAACACACAAATTTGGTATTTACACGTTTACACAACGCCTTCACGAGTCTCTTACTTTTGTTAGTTTATAGGAAAGAAGACGAGGCAAGGTAAGCCATGCTAGAAAGATTTGGCTTATAACCTTGTTGAATAGACTTGTTCGTTGCGACGACGAGAAATGGCGTGAAAAGAAAGAGAAGGATAATTATTAAGTCATTTTAATTTGCAATTACGATAGAATATAGAGTTGTGATGACATTCATTAGATGAATCACGCGAAATTAAATACAGTCTCACAATTGATAATTCACCACACGGGTCATTTTGAGTTGCCACGAGGATTTTGCTCGAATTACGAGAAAAAACAATAACACTAATAACGTCAAAGCATACAAATATGTTTAACCAGAATGAACACTGTATGTGAAAAAACTAAAACGGAAAACCGTTTATGACGGCCCGAGATCGTGTCGAGGCGCTACGTTTACTGAAGGTATGCAGAAAACACTTTCAATTAAAGTTACATATGATCACGATGATGCGAGGTGTTACGGCTACTCGAAAGGCATTGGTTATTCGAGACGGTTTACATAACCAGTACTTAATTTTTGTTATGAAGGTGATGAACACTTTTTTATTGAGACAGTGAATAAACCAGCCGTAGCCAGGAATCGAACCTGGGACCTCCGGCGTGCAATGCCGTATGTAGACCACGTGTTTCAATGAAAGTTAAATTAAATTTAAAATTCTACATACCCGCAGTGGCTCATTAGAACAGTATTGCCAGCAATTTTTCACACTTTGCTCATTCATCGATATGCTCCGTTTACAAACTACGAAGACGAACTTGCCCCGATGTACTAGGATTTCAGAAAGGCACGAAGGCCTTTCTGAAATCAAAGTACGCCGATGAAAGCATGAATTCGATGTTGTAAACGAATGGTTTGCAACTGAGACGAGGTCTCAAGTCTTAAACCACTTGATCTATAAAAACGTACGTCTAGTGGCACCGTGGAAACGAATTTTCGAGTTGAACGAATATTGACGTGGTGCATTGCAGTGAAAACAACACGATATCTACACGTACAACTCAACATTTCGTTTCCCTCGTGCAACTAGTAGTAAGTTTGTATAAACCAGGCCCGCTAATTGAAACAACAAGTAAAATAAAGTGTTCGCTGTCCTTTTTTAAGAACTGCCAAACGACGGACTAATTCACTCTGAAACTGTATTGCCGTAATGAGCACACGCGTGGCGACGAGTAGCAGATCAAGCGTGTTTACAGTATCAGAGGCTCGACGTATATGGTCGCCTCGCTGTTGGTATGTCCTTTTTATACGTGCACTCGCTCGCCAGTTCAACCAATCACGATCCACCGTGTCATTTGAATGCAAAGCAACACGGTAATTTACATTGATAGCAACAAAGTCAATATTTCGGGTGTTGTCAGGAAATTTGTTATAACATTAAACCGTAGCTCAGTAGGTAGAACATCTAACTTGTGCGCAGTTAAACACTAAAATAGTGGTTCGAATGTCTTCGTGTTCATTAATGAATTTTTGAGTCAATCAAGAGAATATTATTAGGATAATGTAATATGTCTTGTTTGTAGAACGAGGAGTTATTAACAGTATTCATAATGATTTATTGTACATTTTTAGAGTAAACTAATCTGGATAATTATCTTTTTAAATGGAACAACGTTAATACAACTATGTGTACAGGTAACTCATCACTATAAATAGAGAATTCCGACATATACACAAAGTTTGTTATTCAACGGATGTCATCTCATAGAGCTATTGTATGTATTATGATGTTGTTCACAATTGCTTTAGTATATTAGACGTTTGTTATAATTATATTTTAAATGAAAAATGTCATACGTTATTTCAGATTTCAACATGCAACNTTGTAGTTAGTAGTCATGTAGTCTAACCATTCAGCCACACTGATACGATGGCATTTTGTACTCCTGTTTCATCTTTATTGCAATATAATGTTGTTTGCGTGCGTCATAAAATATATAGAAGGTTTGTAAATGAACGGAGGACATGTGATACAGACGTAATGAAATTGTATTTATTAGCATGTTTGTCGTCATTTGTTTAGTATACATTGTTATATTATGTGTTTCTTATATATATTAAACACTAAAAATGTCATACGTTCTCCGAGATTTGAACTTCCAACTTTGTAGTTAAGAGTGAGGGACTCCAACCACTCAGCCACAGTGATACATATAGTGTAGTTGTCTCTCATCTTTATTGCAATATAATGTTGTTTGCGAGCATAACAACAAATATAGAACGTTTGTAATGGAACTGAGGTAAATTGATAGAGACGTAATGAATTTTATGTATTCGCATGTTTTGTTAATGGATTTAGTATAAATAGTTATATTATGCGTTTCTTATAAATATGAAACATTAAAAGCGTCACACGTTATCCGAACTTGCAACTTTGTAGTTAAGAGTCAGGTACTCTAACCACTGGGCCACAGTGATCCGATAAAATGTATCGTTATTGTCTCAACTTTATATCATGTGGTTTGATTTAGTATTTCAGATACTTTATTGTATGCAAAATTAGTCATCCACACTAAAGGTTGACACGCCTTTTTTAGCAACAGCAATAATGCCGTTACATAGAGCAATGGTCTATTTTCATTATATTCTATACATAAATTGTGAAGTTGTTCAAATACAATGACAATATAATTGGGTAATATAATAAATACTGCATACGTAATGTTGAGTGATGTGAAGACAAAGAAAATGTAATACCAATCGCGAGATTCGAACGCGCAATGTCTAGGTCAACAGCCGACTACTCTAAGCAATAGGCCACGGACAAGTCATGACGGCGTATGTTTGTTAGTACTATTTGTTATTTATGGCATGTCCTACAAGCATTTCGTGACATTGACGCTATTTATGTATTTTCCTTGTACTTGACACCGTGCTCTAAACAACTGAACATTTCGAGCATATAATAAAATCCATTCTTAATTTAATGACAATACAGCATTATTCTATAGAAGCATGTTTCTTGTAAAAAAAGCCGTGACAACGTTGACGATGAATTAATAATTTGCATACAACAACGTATGTCATTCACTAAATCAAACAACATGATATAAATTAGAGATAAGACTACCAAATCACATCGTGTCCCTGTAGCCTAATGGTTAGAGCACCTGACTCTTAACTACAAAGTTGCAAGTTCAAATCTCGGCCAACGTATGATATTTTTAACGTTTAATATGTATAACAAACGCATCATATAACAATTAATACTAAATAAATTATGAAAAACATGCCAACAAGTCAAATTCCGTACGTCTCTATCAATTGATTTACGTTCCATTACAAACGTTCGATATATGTTGTTATGCTCGTAAACAACATTATGGTGTAATAAAGATGAGACAGTACTACACTCTGTATCACTGTGGCCGAGTGGTTACAGTCCCTGACTCTTAACTACGAATTTGCAAGTTCGGATGAGGTATGAAACTTTTAATGTCAAATATATATAAGACACGCATAATATAACAATTTGTACTAAAGCAAGTGTGAGAAAGATAATAATAAATACAATTGCGTACACCTCTATGAAATGAGAACGTTTGAATTACAAAGTTTGTATATATGTTGTTATTCTCGATTTCTTGTTATGAATTATCTGTACATACAGTTCTTTTAACGTTGTTCTACTTAAATAGATAATTATCTATAAAACATTTATATGTCACCCTATGATCATTACACTACATATTTTTGATAGACCAATACTATTACTCCTCCTTGTTGCTAAATATTTATTGTTGTTTGCAACACAACTTGAATTATGATATTCGCTTTATTTAAA
>KZ874291.1:9881-20786 GCA_003456935.1 Machilis hrabei
TCAACTTTTCTACTGTAAATGGTTCCCACAAAGCCTACTACAATAAATTACTTTAACACTTTACTCAAATACTGCATAGCAAAATTGTTCCTACATGAAAGAAAAACAANCCCAAACCTCAAAATCATAAACAAAGCTACACTTACCTTGCTAGATCGTCGTAATCTAGCACTCTGGAGGGCTGCAGCAAGTGAACCTTGATCCTGACCGTCAGAGCTAGACGACCGACTCATTGCAGGTACAGGTGGGGGTGGAGGAGGTGGTGGAGCACCTGCACCAATAGCTGGAGGTGGTGCTCCAGTCCACATGGGTGGTGCAGGAGGTGCTGGAGGAGGTGGAGGACAACCGCTCACAGCAGGCGGTGGTTGAGGTGCTGGAGGCGCTGAGGAAGTGCGATGATGACCAGTGGTCCCTGGAGGAGAGGGACCACTGGCTGGTGTGTTGGGATTACTACTTAATGTATTTATAACTAGAAAGAAAAGGAGCACAAACAGTTAGTCGTCAAGCCACTTTTATCTGTTTTTAAGCAATTTTATCTATTACACATGAAACACATTGCTAAGTACTGAGGCATACATATCCTTTGCTTCATAAAGTCGTACTATCAAAAGTTTGCCATAAGCTAATTCATAAAAGTGTAAGTATTACTCTTCTGCAACAAATGAAATGCTATTTCATACACCTATTTACATTCTTAATAAATGTGTCTCAGTCAATCACTGTGTTACACTCATCAATCACAAAGATACTGCTTTTCCAAAGCTATAATTATTAGAATAGGATGCAGACTTCAGTGAATGTTTACTTNTAAGAATATTCCAGACAAGATTAAAATCGTAAGTACAGTTGGAATTTTACTACCTGATGATTAAACTAAAAACCAAAGAAAGTAAATTGTAGGTACCAAATATGAACACTACTAGAAATGCAGAGAAAAAAAACTATGTAGGCTACTTAATGTTATTCCATCAACAAAATATTAAGCTAACATCAGTGTGGCACTTTTACCAAAGAATCTCCCTTATAATCAAAGCTTCTGAGCTTCAAAAATTTGACAAAAAATTAAGTACTACAATCCATTCATGATATACATCAACTCTGTACTGTACATGGGAAAAACCAACTGACAATTCTTCATACTTTTCATTAATAACTGAAGTAGCCTACTTTTAGTCACTACATGCATTTGCAAGATCAATAAGCAGACAAATACATTGTATATAGGAACAAATTTGCCCAATGTATAAACTATTACTTTTTTTTTCCTCTGACACAAACTGCACAACATGCATGTACTATTGGTGTGACTCATTAATTAAGAGTTGACTAACAGATCTATATGACAGAGTTATCTCACTCAACTGAAATTAGCCTTTATTATGGCAATATAAGACCAGCTCCGCCCCTTTAGTATAAACTGATTTCAGGTTATTGAGAGCTCTGTAATCTGTATATTCACTCAACCTTATTTGTCACCCTCTTTTGTGTTAAGACTTCCTTGTATCTGATTTGGCAATTTGTATAATTGCCAAGTGCTTCACATACAGCACACTCTATTTTTGGCATTTTTTTTTATATATAGTGACTTTCTATTTTTTACGTTTTAATAAATTTCAATTTCTATTCAACTGTTTTGTCTTGTCCATTTCTCTGTACTATCTTTCCAGAATACAGATGTAAAGAATGTTTCTGTCTTTAGGGAGCCCTAACAATCCACCTTTCCACAGGGCATCTGAGAGTTTCATAGACAAGAAGCCCTAATGCTTTTCTTTTGGAAAACACGTTTTCAACAATCCCTCAGTACTCAGCTTACACAGCATTTCACACGAAGACCTTAACTGCCAATTGAAACAAGCCGTGATTAAAATTCACTTTCTTTAATAAGGCTTTACTAATCACCTTACCTAACCTAATCGAACTGACATAAAAATCAAGTATTTGCACTTACGTTTTTCCCCAAAGTCTTCCATTACACATCAACTAATTTTCACTGACACTCTGGGTCTAATGAATCCTGTAAACACAAAACTTAGCGGTTTTCTGATTGGTGGATGTTGCCTGTCTTTTCGTAAAATGTTTTGCCTGATATGAACTTGCACCAGGAGTGTCTGTGATTGGTTGTCTTATACAATAATCCACTTACCGATAGGAACTGTCCTATCGAAAATTGCAGAGAAATTTCTTGAATTGGGCTCTTATGCTACTTACAAACACCATTATTTTATGAAACTTTTTAATAATCTTGCCTATACCCTAAGTTGAATCAGTAGAAAACGATTTGCGTATTTTTTCCCCCTCGAAATCTGACCAGCCAATCCTGAGAAACACATGGACATCAATCCATACACACATTAGAGTTTTATATATATATATATATATTATTTGTCTTATAGAGTTTAACACACACAACAACATAAAGAGTAAAAAAAACTGACCACATATATATGGAAAGTTGATCATTAGCAGCCTTGGAAGAATTGTACAGAATACTTCAATCACATAAAAATACTAAACAAAGTACCTTTAGTAAAGCAAGCTCAGTTAAATGTTGTTGGTAGCTGAAGGTTTATTTCTAGTGTACACAAAATGAATCAGTAAAACTACATTTGTAAACAGTGTGTTTTAAAAGATACTTACTTTGTTGCTGTTGGGACATCCTCCTTTCCTGAATCATAGCCACGTCTTCTCGAGTCATCGTCCTGTCAATAGAACTGTTATCAATTATTAACAATACCTTTTACTTGTTGTTACCACTGACATGCATACTAGCTACTGCAAAGCAAACTAAACATTAATTACCAATCATATCATATCATATAGCCAAATAAAAATCTTGTTTCTGCACAATCCAAACATAATTAGTTTTTATTTAGTGGCAAGGCAGTATAAGTGACTACTTCATTTCTGTTGGTGCCATCTTTGTATGTAGAGGACATTGTACAAATACTGCAACTTTACGATTAGGTAGTGAAAGTGGATAAAAAAATGTCTGCACTGTTTGTGCACTTAATTAAGCTCTTGCATAAATGGTCCACGCTTCTGTGGACAACACCACATTTCTGAGCAATGTTCATTTCACCCTCAACATTTCTTGATTATGACAGTGAGTCAACAACACTTAGAATTTGGGCAATGGAAAGATGTAGTATCGTGCTTACAAATACTAACTGCATAGCTTAAAGGGCTAACACGGCCAAATTAACACAGACGATGTTATTTAAGTACAGAAAGGAACTGTTGCCGTTTTCAGAAAGTGTACCAACCAATATTATTTTTTATTTGTTTTTCCACTGATTACATTTTTAATAAACTGTGCAATATAGGTCACTAACATTTCAAGCAAATGCCAAATACTAGTAAAAAAAAACAGAATATGACCACGTGAAAACAGACAACTAACATCCACCTCATGGTTCAAATCACTTTGATACAATTTTCATTGCTCTAGCACAATGGGAGTTAAAATATACCCCATTATATGAGGTCTGTTGAAAAAGTATAGAGACTGATTTTATTTCACGAACAGCGTGGTACTTACAACACTTTTAACTTAGTCCCCTTCAAAGTACATCTTTTCTGCAACCACACATTTAGCCCAATGGTGCTGCCATTGCTCGAAACATTTCTGGTAGTCCGATTGTGGAATGGTCTTCAGGTCTCGCGTCGCATTTTGTTTAATCGATTCCACAGCTTCGAAACGATGTCCTTTCAGTGCGTGCTTTAATATTGGGAATAAGAAGCGCATGGTGCCATATCTGGTGAATAAGTCGGATGTGGCACCAGAGGTATTCCATGCTTCGCCAGAAACTGCTGCACGAGGCGCGAAGTGTGGGCGGGTGCGCCATCATGACGAAGCGACCAGTCACGTGTTGCCTACAACTCCGGTCTTTTCTGACTCACCGCTTCTCGTAGCCTCTTCAAAACTTCAAATTTTACGCAAATGCGCTGCTCTATGTTTTCTACCTTGCTTTCACAGCTCACTGCGACATACTGAGAACTCTTAGCACGATGTGGCTTTGCCTGAGGCATGCCTGGACATGACTATACATGGTGTACAATGTCTCGTATTTATCAGTTTAGCCTGCTTTTATTTACAAAATCAGTCTCTAAACTTTTTGAACAACCCTCTTATATTCAGATTATAGATGGCAATTACTAGTTTTACCCATGAAAAACATCCAGCACATATTCACCCTATCAGTTTTATTTTTAGTAATGTCATTGCATACATTAGGTTCACAAACTTACATCCAACTCACATGTTAATTGCACGTCACACGAGACTTTCTAAGGCCTCTGCTGTGCAATGCATATGACAAACCAGAAAACAAAATTTAATTTTTTTGTCAATCAACCCGAGAAAACAAAAATTATATAAAAGTTATCATCAAAACTCTGCTTTCTTTTTACCTAAAATTGCAAAGTAATTTAACATGTAACATGCTACTTGAATATAGTCATAAAATTATACCAGAACTGTATGCACAGCAGGTTTTGTCGAAAACAGGTGTACGAATTAATGGTATAAAATGCAAAAAGAAATGTCCTTACCCTTATCCATGGATATTTACCCTAATCCACTTCTTCAGGTTTTCGNCCTTTATTTGGTCATTGTCATGTAAAACTATCCCTACTAAACTTTTGTGTACAAACCATTTGAAGTTGGCTCGTCATTCATTTTTAGTTTCATCAAAAACAATATTCATAAAAGATGTCAATTTTCTTCTTACGATCAACACCTGCTAACCGAAAAACCTTGACTATCCTGGCATCACATGGCTTAGACATGAAGTTTAGTAGCCACAACTACACAACATTGACAAAATATTGGCTAAATACATGAGGAAGTGGACCAGGTTAAATGTCCATGAAATATTGTTAAAGCACTATGTTTAAGGTGTAAGAGTGGCAAAATTTTTCTACACGTGATTCCAGCAATGGGTAAGTTCGCCTAAAGGTTTATTCTGCTTATAAAGAAAGGGCAAGGGAGGAATAAACATGCAGGAAAAAATGCCATTATTAATTGTGTATTATTAAGTAATTACTTAACATATTCCATATGTTACATGTAGCTTGATAAGTACTCTCCTTTATCTCAGATAGGATATATCTTCTTGCTTTCAGTTCATACCTTGCATGGGTACAGTTAAAAAAACTTACAAAGAAAAATAACTTTCAATAGGCTATGCTAAGAGTTTCAGGGTTCTACGACTGGAACACAGAATTTATTATCTCTAAAACTGTCACAAAAATAAAACATTCATTTTAAAATTTGTTGAGCTAACCTGAACATAGCAACATTGCAGTGTTATCATAAAGATCTTGCTGCTCAAGCCTACCAGAAAACAGTTATGAAACTGACATACCAGAACAAGTATGCAAGCCACACATTTTAAGAGCCTATGTAATAACCATACCTGTGTGCATGTGAAATATGGTACCTCTACAAAAATTAATAATGTACACAACTAGACATCCAGTTGCACAATTCTTGTTAGAGACCATCACCATAACTGAAATAAATGTATATACCAATTTATACTAACCTCCATAGGTTATTCACAAACAGTTAAAAGTGATATAGGAAGGTGAGCCAAAAAGTTATGTCCCCTCTGGAATATTCTACTTAAAAGTAGACATATCTGGTTAAAACCAGTTTCGGGCTGTTGTATGTGGTCTGCCA
The DNA here is from genome assembly GCA_003456935.1 of Machilis hrabei. Taxonomy (NCBI): domain Eukaryota; kingdom Metazoa; phylum Arthropoda; class Insecta; order Archaeognatha; family Machilidae; genus Machilis; species Machilis hrabei. Next base: position 15,565 of record KZ874291.1, read on the forward strand.
CCTACCAATGTGTAGGAGGAAATCCAAAGCTTTTTACAGCTCCAGCTTAGCGAGAGTTAGAATGGACACCTGTGAAGATGTGCAGTTCAAACAACTTGCTGTTATCAAGTTTCTTCCTGCCCAGAATATTCCTCCCATAATATTCATGGAAGATTACAAGCTGTTTATAGTGAGAAGTGTATTGGTGTGAGAACAGTCAGAGGCCATGTTTTGAACTACAGGCCTAAAGGTGAAGTAGTGGGGAAAGGGAATTTGAGGGACAAACCACGGTCGGGAGGCCTGTGACTGCAAATGTCGAGTTTCATCAGAAGCGAGCGGAAGAACTGATCCGTGAAAATCGTTGCATTAAATTAAAAGGGACTTCTGAGTGTTACTTAGGAACTCTGAAAAAACTAGAAAATCATATCGTAGCACAACTTGATGAAATAGTTCTTCATACATGATGACAATGTCAGCAGCGAGCCACAATTGTCCTTGCTTCCACACCCTCCTGACAACTCGTATCTTGGTCCAACAGACTTCCATCTGCTTCTTAAAATGAAGGAATACTTGAAGGGCACACACTTCAAAACTGACGAGGAAGTCAAGTCAGTGCTGCGCCAATGGATTCAACATTTTGATATTTTTAACAACGGATTCTTCAAACTAGTGACACGCTGACAGAAATGCTCTGAAGTTTGAGGAGAATATGTTGAAAAGTTATTATGTGCTCTTATAAATACAGGATAAAGACACATTTTTCTTTTTCGTTTTATTGCTTTATGCCAACGCATTTTTGTTGAGGTGGGCCAAACTTTTTCAGCCTGCCCTCGTAGCAGAAGCAATGACAACATGCTAATACCCTTATCTATCGATCTGAGACTTTTTAAGATGAATATGATGAAGTGATTAAACCCATATTATATCATCCACTGTCTCGTAAGATTGTCCGTTCAGCTGCTTGGTTGGGGAGCAAATTATATGGTGCTTGAATATAATTTATCATTTTTAAATTGCTCAAACTTTGTTAAACAAAAAATGAGAGTACTTTCACACATCCAGGTACTTTGATAAATGGTGAAAGATATGTGTAAAGCCAAGACAGTATTATACTTTGATAGTTTTGCCTATCAAAAGCCCTGTGCCATGTAAAAGACTGAAATAATGTTGCTCGGATGACAAACCAAGGAGTCCGCTTATTGCACAAGCTAACAGACAAAAACTCTGATCACGTAATAAGGGCCTTAGTTAAAACATTAGGCTTCACATTAATTTGTGTTAAAAGGGAATAATCAATTCCAATTTCACTTTCTTCCTCTTACCTGTAACCCATATCTTCTTCGTATTGTCCGTTAGGCTGCTGATACACTGGCATGGGTTGAGTCATTGGTGGTGGAACTGGGACTTGCATAGGTCTTGCAGCAGGGTTGCTCAAAGCCTAGTGCAATACAGACAAGGGCCATGTTATGCAAAAAGTACTGAGCTTTCTTACTTAGCAAATACAACTTTCAATTCAAGCACTAATGTGTAACAACTAGTATACAAGTATTATCCCTTATATCAATATTTACATTTGGTGAAAATAAAGGCCACAAGTCAAATCAAGCTCAAATTTACAACACTCAATCAACATCAGCACAAGTTCTCAAACTAGCAAAGGCAATACTTGATTAGAGCACAATTCAAGACTCAACTGACCACTATCAAGTTGTGGTCAGCTGAATACAGACAGTTTTTTGTGCACCTTGTGTTTAGGCTACATGTAACAACATCCCTGGTGTCAGACTAGTAGACCTCTCCTTTATCTTTTAGAAAGGTATTTTGTTATACTCTAAGGAGTGGAATAGCTGTACATTCATCAGACCAAAGCAGTGATAAGAGCACCAAACTATAAATATGATAGGTTCAAATGAACAGTGCATAAGCAACTTCTTCTCAGTGAAATGTTACAGGATAAGTTATTATCAGCAACTATAAACATTTCTCTTTTTAGGACAACCAAAGAGATAAAAGTTACCCCCAAGATACTGTGGTAACTGCAGAGAAGGTTTTTCCACACCATCTATAGGATAGGAAATCATTACAATATATGCTAATGAGCTGCTACTTTGGCCTGTTTACAATAGTTACATGATCCTTTTATTTACACTTGTTGTCCTGTGCAATGACAATCCCTTGTATGGATATAACATACAGAATTATCTACTGTTTATTTAAACACTCCTTATTAGAATTTAGTCAAAAGCTGTCACTTTAAAATTACTTTTCAAATAACAGTTTATCTTTGTTTCCTTTTCCTGAACATGACAGAATCTTTTCTCACTGCACAATACCAGTGATCGCATAGGTTTAAAGACAGCTGCGTTCCTATTACTCAATATGGCTCAGTTTTGAACTATTTGGACTACCTTTGTAGACGACATATTTCAGCTTTCATTTATTAAGATCAGGATCACATTGTGGGCTGAATTCCCTTTCGATTTTCCTAATGAAACATTTTCGATTGCTGTGAACTCTATGTAATTTTCAGTTTAAAATGACCAGTCTTTGTTCAGTGGACAACTGACCAATGCAGTCGTCTGGGATCATTTAGCACCAGAAACCACAATCTGAGGACTACTTGTTGTTTAATTATTTAAACAACACGTAGAAAAGTATAGACTTGTCTGAAACTAAAGTTGAAATCAATGAAGTCGATTTCTCTCTTTCCAGTTTAGCTTTTGAGTGATTCTATTCTTAAGCTCGTCACTTTCGGAAGCCGCTTTTAGGGTTTTTGGAATTTATTACAGCTAAACTAAATGTGTTATGGAAAACATTCAAATGAGGTTTAAAAGAAAAAGTCAGAAATGCCTCTGAAAAAAAAATCATTACAACCCCAATAGGCTTCTCACAAAATTGTCTAAAGCTGTACTTACGTGCATCACTTTATTTTACCCCTACGTTTTTCCTCATACGAAGCTTTCCCTGTTTGGCACACTTTTTTTTTCACTTGGCTGGAAAAACTGCCAGCATAGTCTTTCTTTTTCTTTGAACCCGCATCGTGTTTCTTCTTTTCTTGTAATCCTTTTTGGTATTCTGAATTTTTATGTGTGCAAATTTCCAATAACTCTTTCTCCATATTTCAAGAACTCNTTCATTCACTACTAACACAGATGACAGAGCACTCAATTCAGTGGCACCGTGCAAGCGAAGCCCATTATTCCCACCCTTTTTGACGGTCCAATGACATTTACGAATTTCCATGGTCACGTAAAAATTGTTGTTTTAAAGCTCGATGAGCTCAAATCTGAAGATTCTCTCTCATCATTGTTAACCAGAGTACAAAATATAATAAACCGAGATATCATCTTATGCCCACATTCGAAAAACCATAGCAACTTTCGGAATTAATGGATATCAAATTTACAAATAGCTCATTGCCTACCAACGGAGAATTTAAATCATGAATTTTGGGGGTGATTTACTTTTGCAGTTATGTAAACTTTTTGGCTTTTTTCCTTATGTGCATCACTTTTTGCCATACATTAATTAATATATATTATTTTTTAATATACTATATTACATATAACGAATTAAATAATTATTTCAAACAACAACCAATTGTGTCCATTGCCAGGTCAGCGGAAGCTTTAATTTGGCTTATTTTTATGTTTAGTCACAATTTTATCGCAACTATGACTTTGAACTATAATTACTATTGCCTGCAATCAATTTTCGAGTTGATATTCTGAAAATATTGACTTACAAATCAATTGATAGATAATACGTTATGGTTCCACAAATTTCATTTTGGGGATTGTGGTTTACTTTTACACGGAACACACTCACTATTCTGACGTTAGTTTATACAGTTACTAAATTGACAGGGAGGCCACTACACAGTAAGAGAATAACAACTGCAATTATATAATTTAGTTACTACAATGCTTTTAACACTTGCTATATGCTTTACCTCTAAAGCTCTGAGCATGGCTGCTGCAAATAGATCAGCATCATCCTTACTGCTGAAATTCAACCCATATACTTGTTTACTGTCTCTCCACTGATGAAATGTTGGTGTTGCTTGGTTATATTTCAGACCTTTGAGGATGGCACAGTTAATCACCACCTAAATAAATAAATACAAAAACCAGTCAGATTAGTATCACTATTAATCAGTGACGTGCAGTAGTTACAATACTAGTCCAGCAATCAACATTGCCAAATGTTTTCTTGGTTCCTGCAACCACAGTACCAGTAGTACAGTTAAAGAATGCCATAGCAAGGAATGACTGACACTGAAAAATACATTTGGCAATGTTGATTCCTGGCCTAATACTGTTATTAATTACATTTTTATCATTACCTTAGCAAATACAAGCTAACTGTTATTAAAATTCCATCATTTAGAAAATCATATGCTGCTACTAGCAAAATGGCCAAGAATATCCTATTAAAACAAAAGAAAAATAACAACACTGTCACAAACCTCAAATCCACACACTGACTATGGTTTATGTGAGGGTCGTTCCGAAAGTAAGGGCTGACCAGCTAATAAAAAATCAATAACACAAAAAGATTTTATTATAGCCTAAACTCAACTATTACATTAGTTTACTTTTCTATGTAGTAGCCCCAATAACTGAGGCACACATTGTAGCAGGGCACTGGTCATATAAGGTAAGTGAGCTCAGCCAGTTATCCACCACCGATTTAAGCTCAATTTTGTTTGTGAAGTTCTGCAAAGCAAAGGTGTTTTTTCAGGTGAAGAAACAACCCAGCAAGGACAATTTGTTTCTTTACCTCACACACTTCCTTACCTCAAAGAACTTTATCGACGCACACAAGCTCAAGTCAACGATGGAGAACTGGCTAAGCTCACGGAGTGACCTAGCATGACGATGTGATACAAAAGATTGTGCCCTGCTGTATAAGCATTTCAGTTCTAGGGGTGACTTTGTAGAAAAGTAAACTAATGAAATATTTAAGTTTGGGCTACAATAAAAGACAGGCCGTTTCAAAAAGAATCGTCCGATTAAAAAAATCATAACTATGCAGCTTTTAATCCGTTGGGATCGAACAATGTACTGTTAGAAAGCGGCAATTCTCGAGTTTCACTTGGTTGCCGATAGATAGCACTATTCTCGAGTTTCACGTGGTTGCCGATAGATAGCACTAGTGCGCTTCGTTCGCCTGCAGTGTTTGTCAAGATGGCGACTGGGCAACAGAAATCTTGATATGTTTGAAAACTGGCTTTTCCCACA
>KZ874297.1:0-22708 GCA_003456935.1 Machilis hrabei
TTGCGTAGATTTCTCAGGCGTCCAGAAATATACTGATCTTTCTTCAGCTAAAAGTAGAATCGGGGGTTCACCCGCGATGACCTGTAGAGCTGTTGTAGATGCTGTGCGGTAAGCAGAAGTTATTTTGAAAAGAATCTTTCGTTGCTCGTTCTCTAAGTTATGTCTATACTTCTGGAATTTCAGAATAGGTAGCCATGCCGGAACAGCATAGAGGATTATCGATTTCAATACAACACCAATCATTTTCCTTCTGCCGGACCCAGGTCCACATACATTAGGTATAAGCCTAGAAATTGCTCTGATTGTAGATGAAGCCTTAGAGGTTACATGCAGGAGATGAAACTTCATATGCATATTCCTTCCAAAGTGTAGGCCAAGATATCTGATGTGATCTTTGGAACTAATCGTTTTATCCTTAACACGAAGCTGAATCTCAGTCAATCTCAATTCCCCATATAAAATGACCACCTTAGTTTTCTCTTCAGCGATTCGTAGACCTTCAACAGCCTGAGTAACTATATTTATTGCCAATTCAGACTTTAGTTGGATTTGTTCTTGAGATTTTCCTGTGATTAGCAGGGCAGTGTCGTCCACGTACCCAATAATCGTCACGCCTTCCGGGAAGTTACAGTCCAAGACATCATCAAAAACAAGGTTCCACAGGGTTGGCCCCAAAACTGAACCCTGTGGAATCCCACTGGTAATGTTCATTCTTGTACCGTTGCTTACGATGATTGATCTATTTTGTAGGTAGCTATAAATCAAATTTGCGATAAAAGGGTCCACGATGCGTTGGTCAGTTTTTTTCTATTATGCAATTCCACGCTCGGCTACTAAATGCGTTTCTTATGTTCAAAGTTATGATTATGCACGTATTTCTATGCTGATATGCCCTCTTTCTAATATCTTCGATATGCCTAGTGATGACAGTCATAGCATCCACGGTTGATTTACCCCTAACAAAGCCAAACTGACTTGAAGAGAAGGAGTTTATTTCTTCCATTAGTCTTCCATTAATCTTTGACTCAAGTACCTTACCCATAATATCAATCATACATATTGGTCGGTATTTTACAGCATCCTCTTTTGCTTTCCGTTGCTTTTCAACAAGAGTTAATTTAACAGTCTTCCATTGCAAGGGGTATATGCCCCTTTCCAGGGCCATGTTCATGGTTTCTAGAAAAGCGTCTATGTTATCACTCGCAACCACTTTTATAACTTCAGGGGGAATTGTGTCAGGTCCCGGAGCCTTCCTCAGCTTTATTTTAGAAATGGCTGTGCCTAGTTCTTCTCTTGTGAAAGGTCTGATTTCATACTCCGTAGTGCTTCTAGGAGGTCTGTAAATTTCAGTGTGAACTGGGAAAAGAGCACTTACCTCCTTTAATTCTTTCTCCGGAGAGATTATTCCTGTTATCCTGGACCCCATTTTCCCCCTACACAATCCTATATGCTGTGCCCCATGGGTTGTTATTTAGCTCTGTTAGGAGAGTTTCCCAGGTCTCTTTTTTGGCTTTATTTATTTGCTCTCTATAGTTCTGTCTGGCTTTAATGTAGTTCTCTTTTTTAATGTCTAAGTCTATGGATGTGATATTTATGCATCTTTTTGCTCTAGTGAGTATACGCCTTTTTTATGACATTCTTGTCTAGCTATGGCGGTATCCCTATTCCACCAGTATACTGGTTTATTTTTAAAATTTGATTGGAAAAGAACCTTTGAGTTCTTCCCTGCCTGGACGATACAATTTCTCCAGTTAGCTGCAGACATTTTCTCATTATGAGGTTGGGCTCTGAATTCCATGACCAGATTTTTTAGTGAATCCTCGTCAATTCTCCATCTCCATTTCTTGTCTCCGGGCTTATTCCTTTTATCTAGAGGATCAATTTCATACTTTATACATTTATTGTCACTCAAGTTCTCTGAGTCCAAGATTTCCCAATTTTTAACCATCGCGGTTCGTCCTGGAAAGGTCATGGTAATATAAATGTAAGAACATTGAAGACCTCTTACGAATGTTGGGGAGTCTCCAACATTCTGTATTGTTAAATCGTTCTGAGCAATCCAGTCGGCTAGAACCCTTCCTCGTTTATCCGTTATGGGCAAGCCCCATTCGCAGGCCTTAGCATTAACATCTCCACCAATAGTCACCGTTTTGTTTCAATTAAAACAGTGGAGCGTATTAGTACCGTCATCTAAAATCTGGTCTGCCTCTGTTGTAGATATATTTGGGGATATATAACAGCACACCAGAAACACAAATTGCAGTTCAGCCTATACATGACCATTTTCGCAGCCCAATCTGTTAATTTGGAGCTTCTTATTAATCCATTGTAGTGCTGTATCCTTCCTAGGGTCTGAAGAGAGATTGTGTCTTTCCACGTAGCGTTTGTTTGGTTCCACTATCATTAAAATGTCAATGTCGTTTTCTCTACCAATTTGAAGCGTAGCTTCNTGAGAGGGAACAGATCGATTTGCATTTGTTTGAATGACCTTAATCATTATGGGGAACAAACCGTGTCCTTTGCAGTCCTAATATCCTCCACCATCTCCCTATATTTAGGGCACCTCATGTTACCGGCTTTATGTCCAGGTTCTTCACACTGGTAGCCTTTTGGGCTGTTTTTACAGTTTCTTAGTGTATGCCCATCCTCACCACAGTTGAGACATATGTCCGTACGTGGAGATTTCATTTTACATTTCTGGCCCCGTGCCCATAGTGTAAGCACTTAAAGCATCTTGTTAAGGTTATTATCTCAGAAACTCTACATCGCCGCCAACCGACCTTGATTCGTTTATGTTCAATCAGTTTATCTAGAGGCTTTTTAGGAATTTGAATCTCATATCTCAAATTCCTTAAGTTGTGGATCTCAGGCATATTCAGCTGTAGATTCAATCCTTTCCCAATGATTCCTTCTACTGCATCAATGATCACATCTTTTGTAGCAGTTTCGTCAAGATCTTTAATCATGACATTTCCATGTGGTAGAAAGACACTGGTACTTTCGATCTCAGGAACCGTATTTTCAATGCTTTCTCGAAATGCGGTAATATTACTTGAGTTTTGGCCTGTGAGTCGTATCCTAACGTCTCCATTTCTTGAGTTTTGAACATCTTGTATTCGTACACCATGCCTGATAGGGTCCACTTTTAATTTCATTTGTTTTACGATGTCAGCGTATTGTGAGCCTGTTCTAGGTTTAATTATGGTAGTATTTGTGCTGGGTCTACTTAGGGGTTCATTAGTGTCCTCATCTTCATCCCCTAAAACCGGTAATTGTCGACTACTACAACATATCTCTATTGTTTTTATACGCGAATGAGCAAAATAACATTCCATCATTTTCCTGATTCGGCTAGGATTCTCCATAGCTGGTATGGCTATAGCAATGCTGTCTTTTGTATTGATCTTTAAATTATCTCTGATCTTTTTGATCGTATTAGCTATCATAGATTCAAGGTCTCCATCTCCAACTTTAGTATTCTCTGGGGTGTTGGCAATTATAACAATTCCAATCGTTTTCTCAGTGTTCTCTCCTTCTAACGAGACTGTGTCCGTCATATCCACTGTTATCAGCTTACCTCTTTGCACTATCTCTTTATTTAGTAATTTATCGGTTGTCGGGTGCTTCTCTAGAAGACCTCGTAGATTCTGCTCTTGTTTATTCATGCAATTGGTGAGCAAGATTTTGATCGGGCACCTACTTGTCGAGATGTCTTTCTCGACAAGCAGTGTCTTGTTGTATAACTGAGTTGGCCAATCCTTTTGTACTACCTCCATGACTTCCTCAGTACTCATGAATTCTTTTAGAGCCCTTGTGACTTCCAGAACCCTATCTTCTGTCTGTAACTCCTCCTCTGTATACGTCTGTATACCAACGTCTTTGTATTTCTTGCTATTTATCTCTGCCTCTTGCATCGCTCTTTTTTCAGCTCTAATTGCCTTCTCGGTTGCATACGTCATTTCGAGAAATGCTCTTCCTAGTGATGTAACGGCTTCTTTGATCTCTCTTTTCTTGTTTATGTTTTCTTTGACCAGCTGATTTAGTTTGTTGTAGTCAGCCTCAAGAACATTGTATGNTTCTTCTTCACCGATTTTTCTCTTCTTCAAAAGTTGAAGGTCCATTAAAGAATTCCTCCGTCTGGGGTTCAACCGCTGTATCAAAGAGAATCTCTTGAATATTCTTCTGTCATTATTTCTTGTTCAGGATATATTTCAACAGGTCTTTTCTTTGGGTTGAGTGTTATACTGCTCTTGTCTTCTAGTATTTCTGTATCCTCATATCTCTGTGATTTGGTCCTCCCAGAGTCTTCCTTCTTCGGTACATTTCTATACCCTGCTTCCACACCATCACTTATTTCGACTGTCTTATCCTCCATATTCTTATTAATATTACTTAAGCCAATAATACGCCCCCACAATCCGATTGGGGGCAGCCCTCCAGAGAGGAGTGGGATCTTCCCACGTGGGTAGTTCTTTGATTATTAGCTTCGCTCATAGCTATCAAAACTCCCTCCTTGCACCAGCTCCCTCCTTGCACCAAAACTCCCTCCTTGCACCAAAATTCCCTCCTTGCACCAAACTCCCTCCTTGCACCGTCGTTACATCGTAACATACACCATTGGTAGAAAATCTGTCCTTGTTGCATCAGCAACAACAGTAGACTGCACGGTTGCGGCACATCACCTCCTCCACCTTCCGCAAGCCATGTAGTCATCATTATCTCCATCCATCATTATCGTTTCATCTTGCATTTAGTAGTGATAGCAGCTGCGCGATTGAGGCACTTCACCCCCACCACCTCCCTCAGTCCACGCAGTCATCAGTATTACAACTATCAGTTCTTTCTTCTGAATATTTAAAAATACTTATCTTTGTTTTTGTTTGCATCATTATCATTTCATCTTGCATTTAGTAGAAACAGCAGCTGTGCGATTGAGGCACTTCACATCCACCAGCTCCCTCAGTCCTCGCAGTCTTCAGTATTACATCTACCAGTTCTTTCTTCTGAATATTAAGAAATGCTTATCTTTGTTCTTGTTTGCATCATTATCTATTTCATCTTGTATTTAGTAGCGACAGCAGCTGTGCGACTGAGGTACTTCACACACACCACCTCTCTCAGTCCACGCAGTCATTAGTATTGCATCTACCAATCCTTTCCTTTGTCTTTTAGGAGTACTTCTCTTGTTCTCACTTGCTCATCAGTAGCTCTTCGGGTTCCATTTAGTCATTCTCCCTGCTCCTGCTAGATGTTATGCAGGAGTTTCGGGAGAAGCTCAAGCCCCTCAGCCTCGTCAAGGCAGGAACCCCCTGGGGGGGAGTAAAATGAGGACTGTCAAATAAACTACAATCCTAATCCCCCTTAAACAATTAATACAATCTTCGGTGGTGATGTTCACTTCAATTAACGTCTTTACTGCGCTCATAATGGCCAACCTTCCCAATCGAAAGTCTCCGCAATTTAGCCCTTCTTTGCCTTAGTCGTATTTCGTTAAATTGGAGAAATTAATTCGTTTCTTGACGTTCATTTGCTAAAACTCTACAAGTTTGAAGCTACTAAAACAGTTGTCGTAATTAATCAAGTGCAATAATTTCACTAGACCAATAATCGGGTCGTCTTCACCATTTTTAGTCTTAACTTTACTACCAAATTGCTGGATTCAGTTTTTCCATTAAAACCTCAATTTTTCTATATAATATGGCACTTACCAGCCTCGAAGACTATATTCCAATAATTATACATATAAATGGCAATATNTACCTTTAGAATAAAATATAAATAAAAAATGTGCAGTTTTTCGCAGATTTTACACTGCTTGCTTCCATTTTTGGGCTCCCTCTCTTCTCGTCTCATCTTGCGTTCTCTGTCAATTAGCGGCCGTACACTCAACTAGTCGCCACTGCCATGAAAGTTATCAGCTGATATTAGCTTCCTCAGTGAGTGAAAGTATTCTCACACGATAAATAAACATAAGTTGAGTAATCGAACAAAATGCAAATTAACCCTTATACTCTTATATTTAATACATAACATATCGTACACTACATTTACTTATTTACATTCCTTCTCTCATATAAATACAAGAATTACACTGTCATGCACGCAATCTGGACTGTTGTCCGACCACATCAGTACAGTCAAAAGTTTTGGTTATATGATGTAACAGAATAAACATCCACCGATCATTGGTGTCTCCTTCAAAGACGTGCAGTACTTTACCCTAGTTCAGACTTGCTAAAAAATATTTACCGCTCACTCATACACATTGCTCACTGTTCCAACACTCGAACTAACTATCTTACTTAATGTACACTAATACTTGTACCTTACCCAGTAACAATACTCTGGTAATACACTTAAATTAATGTTTTAGTCACAACTAATTGTATCATTCGTTTCAGCTTGTTACTAACGTACTTAGAATTCAGGCTAAACAAATTCAGTTGTTGATAAATGACTTGCAGTTTACACTCATCTAACTATTTCACTCTTTGCGGCTTTTAATAAACGCACTTATATATAAACCTGCGCAAAACGCATTTATTGCCTACTTAACATCAAGTATGGGAAATTCAAGTTAATTTATGTCTCCATTTTCCACATATGTTTTTAACATAAAAAATTAACTATTTAAGTCCATCACTGTCCACCGAAATACTCCTTCAATGGTAGCTATCCATCTATAAAAAAAATTGCTTCTCTCGGTGTTGCTGTAATTTGCCGCCAAAACCCTCGTATGCCATTTTTTTTACTGATCTGCACGTGATTGGTTGTACACTAGAAGGCTTGTACAGGGTTTAGCAGTGTTGTTACTAAGTTTCCATACAACCTTATTTCACGTGGAATTTTCTTCGTAGCTACAGTGATAATAAATGAAGAAATATCGTTTGTTTTTGTCCGAAAACCCTTGGTCCTATGTGTTGATACTCTACATCATCTGCATTTAACATTTAAAAATTGCACTGTCTTTGTAAGTCGTGTCGATCGCACGTATATAGTATACTGTCTCTCCTCTCCAGTAAAGCTGCCTTTAGCTCATATCGACAGTTTGACTGCTGGTATCAAGCTAAAAGCCCGCGAATGTTGCGGATAGCTTATGCAGGTATCAAATGCTTGACTCCTCTTTACACAAATATCCCTTCAATACACAGTATAATGTTTTACTGGCTTCCGTGAAATAAAAATACTAACAAAAATCCTTTTATATTTTAATAAATTATTCCTAGCAGCATATAAGATCTTTTTTGTAGTTATACGTGAAACCAAAGGTTACAATATAAGAAACAAACGTTGGGTTCCGTGCATATCTGACATGCTGATTAATAATTTGTCTTCAACAACAACCGTTTGTTCAGTGTCTTGAATTAATCTGTATGTTGTCGATACGACTTGAAATAGTTCATGCTAACCTATGCAGTAAATATTTGTATTTAGTATGTCTATGTCTAGCTATTTGTACAAAGTATAATGTCTATAAGTAGTTAGGTTAGAAAAGTAACAATTATGTCCAGGATGTTAAAATGGTTACATTACGTCTGTATTATAACTTTGAGGATTTGGTTTTCTACTTATTATACGACCAGACAAGAATTTTGAAACATATTTGCTTTTTATACTCGTTCGCAAACTGTATATTTTCTGCTTTCCTAATAAATGTCCTCCCAAACTCATGACTTTCTAATATATAACTCATACTGTTTATCTATATAGGGCTTCTTTTTCATGCTTATGTGCTGGCTCTACGTAATACCTTCAGCAAGCTATCTGGTAGGTTTGTTGAATATAATTTCAATGTGTGATTACCCTTTAATGATCTAGGTACGCTACTAGATCCAAATAGTGAAATATTATAACAAATTTCGTTTTTTAAAACATCCCGAATCGCTCAGGCTATTCCTCAAATTCATAGTTTCAAAGTTATATTTATTTCAAAAGTGTAGCTGCAAACATCAAAGTTTGAAGGGCCTATCATCAAAATCTAATTAAGGTTGCACTAATACATTGATTAATGTCTTAAAAGCGTCATTACAGATCGACTGTTACAATTTTAATGACATAAATGTGCGTAGGACTCTTGGGTATGCTTTGACATCTTAAAAATGCCCACAGATGGTGTCTTTATTCGATAGTTTCATGCCATTCTCATGCTTTATAAAAAATCGTCACGTTGCGGAATCTAAGGTCACGTTGAACCTTATAAAAACAAAATTATTTAGAATGCATGTACGTCTGCGGTGCATTTTGAAATAGTGCGTCTAATAACAATCAATAATTTCAAATCATGTTGATTCTGTTGTAATTTGCATTCATCTCCTAATACGTCGTTACGTCCCAAAATGAAATATGTGGTGTTTAATGTCGTATAAAAAAATTCATGGGTCATTTACATAACTGTTTACATCTTGAAATCATTGGATCTAAAACGTTTATTATTAACAAACCATTTCAGATACGTAGGGAATAGCTTTTAAAGCGGTACTACAACGGATTTAGATCAGCACAGTGAGAACCATGAAGGTCATAAAGTCTAATAAAGAAAGTTTCAATTGATCGCGACGGAGGTCCATTACCGTCACAACCGAAAGGTCTCAAATTAAAAACTATAAATTCAAGTAAGCAAATCAAATGATTGATATCATATGGTACTAATTAACGTCTAATATTTTTCCATCTCTGAATTATGTCAAGTTTCTTAATGTACCGCACTTCTATGTAGGGTAAAGTAAGGTAATTTGGCGATAGAGGTAATTTGGAGCTACGCCATTCCAAGAGCTCTGAACCCATTACTTAGTGCACTGGAGTGTTGGCAACTCGTCACGAGATGGCTAAGCGTATTCGGAATCATACCTGACATGTGGAGCACTCTACAGGCAGATGTAATAAGAATATGGCTTTGTTGGATGTTGGACGACAGTTTCTAAAACACGTGTGTGTGGTTCTATTGAATATTCGTAATTTTGAAGCTATGTATAAAGTAAGACTATTTTCTAACAATGAATATAACATCCAAATACCTAATAAGATTTTTAAGTAATGTTGCATTTCCATTACTCCATTATTTATCTGGCCAAGTCCTTATATCTAATGCTGTTTAAGATAGAATTTTTGTTTATTTTAATGAAGTAATGCAATGGGACTAATGTTTTTTATTTAATTATCATTAATATATCACTGTTTCTGGAATTGTTGCAACGGAAACTAGACCTCAATAGTGTAAATAAGTAAATAATTTACCTACAAGCTTTGTCAAAGGTATCACCACTTTACTTAACCTATGAAATAAAATATTACCAAATTACCTAAACATACATGCAACTTCATACCGTTACTTATTTGTTTTATATTATTAGCCCAAAGGTAGCAACTGCTCAGTCCTAGGTTACAGATAAGCCACAACTCACAATTGATGAACCTGCAGCAGAAATTAAAAACTTGATAACCAAACAACATGCGTCACCTCGGCAAATACCATAAACAGTTGTCCGCAAAGTGATTGACACCACCTTCAGAAAACGACATGCAAGCATTTAAAAAATGTGTCTGCTTTACGATACATGACTCATTTTTTTCTTTGTGCTAAACTTACGTTTTTTATTTCAGAAGAAACGGGGACGTCAAAAAAAAAAAAGTGGCAATTTCCCAGGAAAGTTCTAAAACCAACATAATTTTGGTAGAGTTTACATGTGTGATAGTTGTGCTAAATGGAGTGACATTAAATCCGATTCACAGATCTTTTCTAACCGTTTCAAACTGATATCACTAAATTACCTGACTACTGTCACTACATTACCTATCCTAGCATCGATTTACCTATCTAAATCACGGATCGAAAAAAGTGTTCTATTTAGCAAACATAAGACGTCATAATAATTTCTTTACCGACATACATACTAGAAGCCACGTAGATTAATAAGTGATATAGTAGATTTTTGAAGTTTTGAAATGTTTTGAATTAAAGGATAAACTACACAAAATATCACCAAATTATTTTGCTTTACCCTATCATTCGTACTTACCTGTTATACCCAAAGTTACAAAAACGTACTTGGAGGCTCTGAGCTATAAATTGTTGTTTTAGCAGTGCCAATACAGACCTAATATCACAGAAAACTGTAAGCAAAGTAATAACAAACGTCAATACAGTGAGAAGTCTACATTAACTGTAGTTGCTATATCACAAGTTTTTCATTACCAAGTAAGTGGCCTCAATGACAGAACTGTTAAATAGTGTCAAGCGTCATTACAGTGCATATGAGGTCTCAATGTTTTGAACATGTCCTATCATAGTGACAGTGGTTTATACTTCAGCAATTTGTTATATCTATGAATGACACTATACTACAAATAAAGGACCAACCAAAGGTGTGATTGATAAATCCATACAGAAGACAGAGTTAGTATTATAATTGCTATACACATTCCGACCCCAGCTAGTAGTAGTCAATTTCATGCCGTACGTCTATAACAACACGAAGTCTGCAGATAATATTTGTATGCCTTTGTTTCAGTACAATCACCGTGAAACCCGAATGCTGTAAATCTTTACCCAGACGTTTGATCTCCACTACATATGACACAAGACTGCGTCTGGTTCCCAAGTCCTAATCTGGTCGAATCACTAGGTAAACAAATAAAAATTTATAATTTCACGAAAAAATTACTGAATTATGTACGACCAGCAAGGAAGAGTTTAGGTTTTGGGAAGATATAGAATAGAAGCTGGAGGGAGCCAAATGTGGGCAATAGAGATGGTCCAAGAATTAATAGTTCTAATCCCTTAAGTTTCCCATTGCTCAAACACTTTTGTGGGCAAGTGCATTGTCATGCTGACATTTTTTTTTTGCTGCAAACCAGGACTTTTCTCACGAATTTTTTCATCTAGTAAATTTAAAAGATGGGATTAGTATTCTCCGAATATTGATTTACCCTTTTGAAGATAATCAGTATATAAAATTCCTTTAGCAATCCAAAAGAACGATGGCATAACGTTTCCTGCTTATGGAATCTACTTTGTCTTTTTTGGCGCTGAACAAGTGGCTTCTGTTCACTGATTTGACTGCTGTTTTGATTCTGGTGTATAATGTCGAATCCAAGTCTCATCCATAGTCGAAATCTACGCATAAAATCAGTTTTGTTCTTGTTAAATCGCTCCAAACTCTGTTCAGAGATTTTCTTAGAAATACGTTTTTGATGTGCTGTTACCAAGCGTGGCACCCATCCTGCGCAAAGCTTTTTCATAGGCAATTCTTCATGCAGAATATATCCTACACTTTCTTTTCAAATATATATAGGCTCAGGAATTTCACGTATTTTAATTCGCCTCTCATTTAATACCATATCATGTGTTTGTTCAATGATTTTTGCTGCTGTTGCACTTTTGGGACGTCCTTCACGTGGATCATCTTCACGGTTGGTACCGCCACGTTTAAAGATGGCAGCCCATTTGTAATTGTTAAAAAAGAAGGAGAAG
Organism: Machilis hrabei; assembly: GCA_003456935.1. Classification (NCBI taxonomy): domain Eukaryota; kingdom Metazoa; phylum Arthropoda; class Insecta; order Archaeognatha; family Machilidae; genus Machilis; species Machilis hrabei. The sequence continues at coordinate 11,471 of KZ874297.1, forward strand.
AGTACCCACAAACATTTATGAACTCAGAATGAATTTCGTTTGGTGGTAAATCTTCTTTTACAAAGAATTGTATCACTGCACGATATTCAATTTTATCCATTTTAAGGAATACACACAACATATCTTCTTCAGACAGCTGGTTTAAAAAACTATTTGATATAATCACTTGCAAATTTACACACATGCTTATGACACACGTACCAATTTAGAGAAATATTATCTTGCCGATAGCATCTCCAGACCACCCTAGAGTATGGTTCAATTAGTATATATCTGTTATACTCACAATGTAAAAATAATACTTAGACGCTATAAGCTATGTATTGATATTTTAGTACTACCAAAGAGACCTCAAATCACAGAAAAGTGTAAGCACTGTCACTTAAAACGTCAATACAATGGGAATGCTATCTGAACTAAACTTGTCATGGCAATCACTTTGCATTACTACGTTCTTTAATAAAAATAACTTTTAATTATCGTCAAGCGTCAGTACGGCACAAATGGGGTCTCAATTTGTTCAACATATCATAGCATAATTGCAGTGTTTTACACTTGAGTATATTTTAATTTATATGAAAGCCACAATACTAAAAATAAATGACCAACCGAAGAAGTGTACTTTATATATATAGGGTGAGTCAAAAGCATGTTTTAAATATTCTAGGGTAGGTTCGTGGGACCAATACAAGACATTATGCAAGAGAGACACGTTTTGTTTTGTCGGCCAATTTCCGAGATAAATAATTTTCAAAATTGGGATAAAATTGGCAACATTGTAAAAAGAAGAGTTACATTGTGTTTTGAAGGAATAATAACGTTGATACGAAGTGGCTCAGAGCTAACGCTTTTGCCTACATTTTCACTTGTCAAAGAGGTAATGGGTTCGAAAGTCGAAAAAAAAAATCAAAAAGTGTTTCAATCAAATGCAAAGGCCGAATTGAATTAGAATAAAAGACAAGAACAGCAGCTGCACAACGTTACAAAATAAAATAATTNCACTTNTCCAAAAAGTTCAAACCTTACTGTTGAGTAAAATGAACTCTTCGCTACTGATCAGTTTGTTTGTAATTACACAAACCAACGTCCTCTTGCTCAACATAACGTTAAGTTCATCATGTGCACAAACGCGCTACGAATAACATTATGCAACATTCGTCTGATGTAGCCGTTTACTAAGAGTATGTTCCATTGTTAGTAATAATTGGACAATGAAAAATATGTTATTTTGTCTGAATTATGATGAAAACTCTTTTATTATTTCAGATAGGCTTTATGAACAAAATTAATACATAAAAATGAAACAAAAAAGGGACAAACGTATTTTAACGGATATAACGAATTTTCAAATGTTTGAATAACTGGTCTTCTTATTCCTTGTTTTTTTTTTATCTTTTAATGTAGTGCAGCTGCCGTTCTTGTATTATTTTATTGTAATTCAATTCGGCCTTTGGATGTGATTGAAAAATAATTTATTTTGTTTTTTTCGAGTTTCGAACCTTTTCGACAAGTGAAAATTTAGGCAAAAGTGTTAGCTCTGAGCCACTCCACATCAACGATAGTATTACTTCAAAACAGAATGCCACTCTTATTTTTACAGTGTTGCCACATTTATCCCAATTTTGAAAATTATTTATCTCGGAAATAGGCCGATTAAACAAAAATTATTACTCTTGTATTATGTCTTGTATTGTTCCCACGAACCTACCCTAGAATGTTTAAAACATACTTTTGACTCACATTGTATAAGGAAAACTGAGGTATTGTAAATACTGCACACGTTACCGTTTAAAAAATAGTTGACTAACCACAGAAGAATATTCTATAAATTCGACTAGAAACAGTGTTGTAATAGTAAGTATGCACCTTACAGTTTCAAAAGTAACCAAACAATCGGAGGAGTGTCCTATAAATTCCAACTTTTAAAGGCAGACATACTCAGCGTTCCTTCACATTTTAATACAGAATCGTACTAGCCATAAGATACATTGCAATTTACAAAACTTACGTGAAGTCCCCAACACAACAAGTTACAGCTAGTTTTAGTAAAATATTTTGCATTCGAAAATCACGTTTAAAAACACTGTAGTTGTGAAACATTTAATTCAGAACAAAAATGTCCACAAAATTACAATACATTTAGGTACGCCAATTTTACTGTAACTTGGAAAAACACTGTCACCCTGCTAGCAGACTCTGCTAATTAGAATCAAGGCCCTGGCACAATTTATGACAGTCGAAGTAGGTTTTCACCAGTTCTCTCTGATAACATTACGTGAAACTGTAAAGCATTATCTCTAAAGTTCAGGGTTTATTCTGACACACAGTTTTGTGGTATCTTTTGACATCTGCTTTTCACGAGGAATATTTATTTAAAATCTAAAAATTGACTAACATCAACTGTAAAACACTTTTTGAAAAATGTTGTATCATATTTTTTAATCAAATTGTAAATCCCGCAAAAAGTAAGATACAATATTTATAAAACAAATTTTTACAGCGTAGTTACAAGTAAAGACACATATCTGAGTTACAAAATAAACTTTTCTCTAAAATATAACTTTTAGTAAAATTAATACTTAAATTCAATTAATCTCTTTCACGCCAAAGGCCATTTGCACCCAGTAGCATGGATAATTCCAGTCAGAATATGGACCCAGGTTTTTCTTTCTCATTAGAAAGTGGGTGAAAGGCTACAATTAATGTTTGTCCCCGAGTTCACCATATTTCTTATGTTTACAACTTTCACTACACCAAAATTTCCTTTGATTTATCGCTGAGCATGTAAGAAGTCCAGAATTTGGCCCATTCACAAAAGTGGTTTGTAAAAATGCGCTGACGGCCAAATATAGTAACTTTAAAAAATTCGTAATTGCCAATATAAATACGCAATTTAAGACAATAAATGCGAAAAAGTACACAAGCTGAAGACGTAACCACATAAATACACTACAACATCGCCTGGTCTAAATCATAAAGCATTCAACAGGAACCCAACACCTCAAAAAGTTATTTCAAGGAAGTCTTTTCGATTCTCATCATCATTGGCATCGACAGGATTTTCTTCTGGTGAGCGTTGTCTAGAAATATCACAAATTTTAAATCACGTATGTTGAACGACAAGTCAAAGCGATAACTTGAAATGCTAGTTATAGTTGCACTTTTGTATCATAACTCCCTCAATCTTCAATTACAGGAGCAAATTCTATGAGTAGGGAAGGAGCGTTTATTTAAATCAGCGTTATAGTGGTTAATGTTTGCCAAATTAACCTAGTGCGCAATCAAGTTTTATAGACGAATAAAACGAATCTAACCGTTATTGGTGGTTAGTGGTTATGGCCTATAAATGTGTTTAAACAAAATTATTACAAAAAAACTGCGCTATTTATCTTTAAAAGAAAGCTTATAGCAGGCATTACTTACAAGGGAACCACTCATGTGGACATGCTGATATCTCACTTAAATTTATATCATAGATAAGATATGAACATCCTCAAAATTTTAGATGCCAATACGCACTGAAAGGTATTACAAAAAATATAAATATTAACGTTCGTGAGGCTACTCCCAGGATAGACTCTACGGCCGTGAACACGATCCCGGTAACGGTATAAAAGAAAAACGCCTAATAAAACCGTTACGATCCCGATGAAATTAACTAAAAAAAAATATTAGCAGACACAACATTAATGGCGATACAGTAACCAACAAATTTTAAAACAATATTAATTAAAATCATGCATTTCTACTGAATGGTTTAAGAGTTTTGTTGTTGTTTGCAGTGTCGCATTCACAACTAGAAGCATATATCACAAGTCCAAGACTAATATAAAAGTGTGCACGTAACATAAAGACTACACATTTTATGGTTTACATGTTGATACAAATCGGTTAGTTGCAAAATTGCAATATTTGTAGCGTAAATAAATACAAATCTGTTCTATCAAATATTCAGCGTGGAATACTGTTTTTTTTAGTTAATTTCATCCGGATCGTAACGGTGATATTTGGCGTTTTCTTTTACAGCATTACCGGGATCGTGTTCGCGGCCGTGGAGTCAACTCCGCTACCATGTTCACGGGCGTGGAGTCTATCCTAGGAGTAGCCTCATGAATGTTAAGATTTATATTTTTTGCAATACCTTGTAGTGCGTATCGGCAGCTAAAATTTTGAGGCTGTTCATATCTTATCATCCTCTATCTATGATATAAATTTCAAGTAAGGTTTCTGCATGCCAACATGAGTGGTTCCCTTGTTAGTAGCTAGAAGATAATATACTCGTCTAGCGTTTTATGTGAAGAAAATCGCTTAGTTGTCATTAAAACACATGACAACTAGCGTTTGTATTCCTTTTTACTAGACTAGCTCTTGGGTCATTTGCAAATCAATGTTAAAAACAATAAGGTATGGTATGATTACCTTGTTGCCTCAGATTAAGATATACTTTCTAAATTATGAATATATTTATAATCAATGTCTGAGAGACACAAAATAGTTACAGGTTCAAGAATTAAACTTTGTTATTTAAATAAATCTACAGGCTGATAGATTATATAAACTATGTTTTTTGTTCATAATTATATTTAATAAATGATGTCTGACATAGTGAGTGGCATTATTTGAGGGTCTTATTAAACAGTAAAGTCAAGTCGGTGCGGTGTCCTTGCCATTTTATTAAGAACATCGACAGCACTTAGAGAAATGTCTCTTTGAATATACAACATATCCAAACCATTCAACCATGCTTCAAACATTGTATTTTGAAGATACGATTTTAGTATTCTTATGATACAAAACGATTTTTTGCTATTACAGGTTGTCAGAGCTGTCTACCTGCCTGGGGGAGTGGGTAGAGTGCCTGAATCCTGTCACAGAGGTCGTGGGTTCGAATCCCGCGTAAGACATGGATGTTTGTGTTGTCCTAAGTGTGCACTTGTGTTGGCATATGTCCGCGCACCACTTGTGTCGGAATAAAAAGTGGCCATAAATGTTAGTTGTAACGTCCCGGAAGTAATGCCCACAGGCGGTCCCGTACTAACACTAAAAAAAAAAAAAAGCTTGTCACAGCTAAAATGGACATCAATCTAAGAATTTTGTAAATGGATGGAAACATATTTGTTGCACAGTTACATAACGTTTTTCTGGTTTGCTTATATCATGATTTATTTGTCTATACTACATTTACAATTCAATATTAACGTTAGATTGGGATGTATCAGTATCATTAATCAGTTTAATTTATGACCGCTTCTTCTTGGTCGATACTCGGCGTGACACACCAAGTTATGGTAAAGTACACTACTTAAAATGCAGTAAGTAGTTTATTGTCATTAATAAAGTGATGCCCAGTCTGTAAAATTATAGCATTTAGAAATGGTACATACACGTAGCAGCGATAATAATCTTCTGTGGTTGTTGATTCGAAGTTGTCTCTGGTTGTCTGTTTCTAACCACTCTTGGTCTTAATATTTATTCCTTTGGAAAATGATGTGGATCATTTAACCGCATACTTTTCAATACATTTAAAATGTATTCGGCCAATCAAATCGATGTTTGTCGACTGGAGGTATTTACGCAAAGGCATCGTAATAATGGATACTTTTGCTGCGACAAAGATAGTATAATCTCTCTTCTTTGTAGTACCAGCAAAAGCACTTGAGCATTTGACGATGTTTATCTGTCAATCAAAGTTGTTGTGATTTCATTTGTGAGACGGTCCAGAGGTGGACAGCTTGAAAACTNGTTTGTATTATTCTGGCTGCGTAGTTTTTTTTTAACAGTATACAGTGCATCACAAAAAAAGTATATCTTCAGAAGGTATACAAAGAGAGAACCAGCTAAATGTGAAGAGTGGGTGGCTGCAGTGGCCACAATAAATAACAAGGCTCTGTAGATGGACTACAGGCTGGGGGTATAGAGTGGAACAAAATAATGCGACTTTGATCCACAAATAAATTAATAAACAGTTAACTAAACAAATGATTAGCCGTCACTTCTATAAACGTTAAAGGAGATTTTTAAAAAGGGTATCACTGACTTGAAGTCACAGATAGTCTTGTTTAGACCTATTTTAGAACATTTTAATTTATTTATGATTTTGTCGGAAACAGGAATAAGAAGTCATTTACTATATTTAAAAATAAATAACACCAGTATTTATCTTATTCCATTATTACAGGGGTGCAATATTTCGCCCAGACGTCCTCTGGGTTTTGACAAGCACTTCTTTGCTGTAGTTTCCTAATGCACTGTATAATATTTAAAAATGAAGTAGGCGTAGCAACTTAAGAACTACTTACAAAATTGTGACAAAAACCATCGTTTAAGCTTTTTAGTTCTAGGAGACGGGGTGCCGACTTGCATTAAAACATGAAAGGAGAAGCTTCCGTCATACCGAAGACAGTGGTTTACTTAAGCATATTTAGTGTTTCAAATTAAATATTATGTTTTCCTTCATTATCATTATTTTTAAATATCCGACATGTAGATTGCTTTTATACTGTTATGTTTTTAATTGCCCTTGACTAAAGACTCTTGAAGTTGAATGACATTACGCTTATGTTTTTAGTGTTTCATTTGCCCAAGATAAATTGATATTTTCAAAACGTAATGTTTATATAAACCTTATTTTAGTGTCTTTTATTATTATATGATCATGCTTTTCGTAATCAATTTTTAAATTGTAACGATCAAGAAACCATAATGAAGACACTTTGCCTTACAAGTCTGAAATACAGTAAGTAAACCTTATTGTTAGTCTTTAAGGCTAGCAATTTCCAATATACGGGCCAACCAGTACAGCTGTTGAATTGTAACGATTCAGATCGACTGAAAAGTTTGTTAGATTGGCTGTTGTCATATGCGGTCTTTTTAAAACTCAAGGTTCTAATGCGGTAGAGTATTCGATACAAAGGTTGCACACTAAATGAATGGCACTGGTTTAGTCCCTGTTTACGTATAATTTTGTGATTATTTTAATTAGTGAAAGAAAAAAAGTTGACTAAATATTGGTCAGCTTATGTTTAAGTTATAAGAAACGGGATTTTCATTTAATGCGTACTAGTTTCAACCCATCGAATCATTTAGTTTTCGTTGTTAATCAAAACATGACAAAAATGTCCGTCATCGTATGCCATTCTCAATTATGCTATCATTAATCACGATCAACTACTTGAGAAAATAGTATTCGTTATTAGATTATACCAGTAACAAAATAGCAAAGACAATAACATTTTTATTAGACGTAGTGTTTCAGCAACAAATCTTCCATACAAGTGCCTGACTGTCAGTGACACTAATAGTTGTATTTCCTTACATTGGGTCCCAATGGAGAAAACATACCCTAGCTGTAGCACAACCTAAATAAATAGCATCGTTATGACGTCACAGAGAACTGATCCTGCCGAAAAGAAAACAACATTCGCTTGAGTACAAACTTTTGGTAAAGACTCGAGCGGCTCGGTATGACACTCAAAGTGGCCCTCCCCAGAGTAATTGAACATTTTTCCGGTTTCTTAAGTTTATACTCTGTTCCACTCTTACTGTACTATTAGAGGCAAGTATAAAATTGTATTCATTTCAGAAATGGTTATGTGATTGGATCTTTTTTGTTTTACAGATGTTTGTCAAAGTCCCACAAACAGTATAAAAGTATATCTTGAAGGAAACCAAAAACGAGTACTCGTAGGAAATACAATTGTAATGAAATGCAACACAAACGTCCAATATTCTGGCATTTTATCTGTAAAATGGTACTGGAGCGGCGAAATGATATACAGCTTCCGAAAAGGATTATTTCCTTACGGTAAGATTTAGCTTACATCTCAATGCAACTAGTAAAACATAAAATATATTGATGTACAAATTTGAAAGGATTTTACACTAATATTTGTTGACTTCCTTATGTTGTGTATTCCAAAATATAGATATTTTCCAAAAAAGAGCTTTTAGTTCTCGGCATCTTCAAAATCATTTAGAGTGCCTATGTGAAATCAAAAATAGAATGTTGATGCTAGGGAGGAAAAGTTGTTAAATAAAATAAACTGCTTCGTAACTTCCCATGACCCTTTAGCGGTTAAAATAGTATTTTTATTTTTAAATAATATTACAATTTGAAGGTTTGTACTTCAAAGAAGAGATTTCAGAAGATGAATTAAGTTTTAAAGATTACTAGTATCTCAGGGCGCTAAAAATAGGTATTTTCCATCGTATTTACACTAGGGCCTGAACTTTTATCCGGACTTTCGGACAGTCCGGATATCCGGATATCCGGAAGTCCTGACAGTATGTAAATACCTATCCGAAGTATTCGGACAGTACGAAGTATCCGGATAGTTTGAAGTTTTCGAACAGTCTGATGTGTCCGGACAGCCCGATGTGTCCGGACAGTCCGAAATAAGCAGACAGTCCGAACTGTCCGGAACCCTCTTTTCGGATTCTCTAGTCCCGTACCTTTCAATGTGGATTAGACACATGAAAATGGACCTTAAATGTCCTCAAGGACCCAACATAATTACATCACAGTCAACGCCCAATACATAGACGCAGAATGGAAAGCGCACACGTTTACTCTTTCGACAGCCGCTCTCGAAAAGCGCGAAACAGACCAGTTTGAAGTTAGCCATAAAAGAAAGTTGACAACTTTTGTTTTTTAATCAATTTAATTCTAGACCCACCTAGAATTGTTCATCTACTCAAGAGCTTTATGTTAAGCTCCAATCGACAACAACAATGTTCATTGTACTAACATAGGGTAAGGACACGTAGAAAGCTTGTTTCAAGCGCTGGTCAGCCAGCGCCGACAAGTATCAGCAAGCACGAGAAATATTCACACAGTTTCAAATGTACCCGCACACAAATTTGTGTGTGGGTACGCACACAAATTTGTGTGTGGGTACAATTGAAACAGTGTGAATATTTCTCGCGCTTGGTGATACTTGTCGGTGCTGGCTTACCAGCGCTTGAAACAAGCTTTCTACGTGTCCTTACCCTTAGGAACATTTTCAAGTGTTCGACGAGTTTTTGAAACTGAAAGTAGTAGTTTTGTGCTTGAATGGTCAATAATTTTGGCGTTATTTGCATATAAACACGAGAGCTTAGCATTTATATACCAGTTCTAAATCATGTATAACTACAACGAGAGAGTCGACCTCCGTGGCCGAGTGGTTAGAATATCTGACTCTTGATCCGGAGGTTGTGGATTCGAATCCCGCGTAAGACATGGATGTTTGTCATGTTGAATATATATGTGTAAAAATGAAAATAGAGGTATACCCGATACAAGAGCAAGGCTCAGAAAGAGAAAAAAAAGAGAGGCGTTGCTCGATAAGTAAGACGCTGGCTCTCAACGTGGAAGGTTGCAGGTTCGAATCCAGTGTGGGTGGTTATTTTTTTATTTTTTTAAACATATTGCAAAAGTACACTTGTGGTTAAAACAAAGAATCATATTAGTGATTTGTTTTCTTCCGATGCAATACCGGCGAAACAAAGGTAACCTGGTGATTGTCGCTACACTGTTACTTTAATTATTTTGTTATTTATTTATTACTATTTTTAAGAGGCACTGTGATGCAATTGTATTGACAAAAGATTCATTGATATGTTCATATTTCAACATCGAGAGGCATGGTGGTGGCATGAGTAATTAGGCAGAGTACTGATTGCTGAAGCACAACACATTAAGGCATTAGCGTAGACGCGTTGCGGAGAAACGCTAAAAGCGGAGCCCATCGATAAGCAGGTGTTCGTTGTTAATGAACCCACCACCGGCTATGTGTCGGATGAGTGGCAAAACTGGTGGGTGGGTTAGTTATCCTGATGCGTCAGTGTGAGACTGATGGCGTCTCCGTTAGGCCTTCGATGTCAGAAGAGCGGGACAAGAAACCAATCACTCCACTCACTCACTGATTGATTGCAGAAAGCTGTTGTTTGACAATAGGTGTACGTGTTAAGATTCCAGTAATTGGGGCTGCCATTTATTCTTAAACTTACGACTTGTTGCAGCTCTTTTTACGTAGAAAAGCACTTTCCTTACACTCCATGACATGATAATAGTGGTAAAAAGCAGATGCAATACCTGCAGTGACTGCACTGTATAAGTGACGAATGTCGACACCCATCACTCTCACACATAGATGTGGTGAGGGAAAAATAAACACGTTTAACATTCATGTAATCGAAATCAGGTTCCTCCAGTAAACCAGCGTGTTTCCAGGCGTGACGAATCATGGGTTGAAAGATAGGTGCAGATAGTTGAAAGATACTGTCCCGACTAGTAAGGCGACACCCGTCCTCATCTCACTCGTGGAGTGCAGCATAATTATAGATTTCANGTGCGAGAAATTTGAGCTGTCTATTTTAAATCCTGTATCAAGTGGTTAACATAAGGGAGTACATTTTTCCGGTATAACAACGGTGTGGCAGTTAGGAACTTGATTTCTTCCAAAACGTGTTGTGTACAAAGATATATCCGTCTGTGATGACCAATAATCAAACGTCAGTATGAAGTCTTCATTTGCAACTTTTGCGGCCGGCATAATAACTTTGTCCAGAAAATAGCTTACGTGTAATTTCGAAAGTTTACCCGAAGAACTGCTAGTTACTGTGAGATTAGGCGCTGCAAAAACATTGTTTTTAACTCGAAGCCCAAGTATACATCCAGGCTCTTGAAGGCATACATAAGATTCTCCAATGATCCCGCCGTCCATACTGTACTGTGTATGAGTGTGTAGCTCGATTCTTTGGTGAAAACCCAAACCCAAACGTTGATCGCTCTCCTTTCCAAGACANGGTTCTGTTTGGTAAAAGTTCATACGAAAAGCCCACTTGATCGGTGTTCCATACGTGTGAAGTAGGTATCTGATGATGAACCATCAGGAATTGGACTTCTGCTCGGAAATTTATGGCAGATTGTTGAAGTTGCTCTNCATGTACTATCTCATGTTTACTTACTACCTTTTGGATAGAATTCCATGTAATCTCTTGAAGGCAAGGAGCCAAGACGGAGATGCAGTAAAAGCAAAGTCCTTGAATTNTGCAGCACCTTGTAAGGCCCATCGACGAAGTCAATGTAGTTGTACTGTATCAAGGCTTTACATCTCTGTTTATATGTCTTAAAAGACTACTTTGGATGCTGGTCTGTCATCAATGCCAACCTCTTCTTTTCCAAAGGATAATAATCCGGTTCACGCAACACTTCCATTCCGTCGTTGCTTGCTTGCTATTGGATTATGGTCCCAC
>KZ874298.1:4113-18472 GCA_003456935.1 Machilis hrabei
TTTTTTTCACAATTATTGCTCAGTCCGACCACCCCTCTAACGCCCACATAACCGGTTCACGTTGTTTCCGACCACCCTGTATATGATATGCTATGGTGACAATAAATTGTGATTAGTTTATTATGTTTCAAGTTTTGATTCATCCTTAATTTATTATTTGCTGAAAATAATCTATAAGCTGGCTGGTGCGAATTTCGTGAGTCGAGTGTTTAGTTTTTATCTCGAGAGCACGCTTCGCTGCAGCAGCGCTGCAGTCGCTAAACAAAGGACTAGCCACCGTGGCCACGTGGTGTTGGCGTAGCTTTGCGGACATTGCGATTGCGAATCCTGGTATCAGGACGGTTATTTCTGTGTACTGTGCTGGTGGAAATAGTAACACTGGATGGTTTTATATCTGAGCCAGTTAAAACGTTGGAAAAAGAGCATTAGTTATGTTATTGTTAAACTGGACCACGTAATTGTCATTAAACAAGTACAACACGTTATTTCCTTCCTGGTTGACATATTAGGTGGTGTATGTAAGCCAAGAGTTTTGTGAATGTCTGGGTAGGCTACACTTTTTCACAGCTGTAAATATGTGATGCTTTTATTTCAAACAAAAAGTGGCAGTAAAGAATATACTATGTTCGGCTTGTTAGAAAGTACTAGAGACCTTATATGCCTATGCCTAAACATTTGTGAAACCCAGATATGCATCTAAATGACAACTTGAACATCAAAATCAACACAAGGCATCGTTCTATGTCCCTCATTTTTTTAATAGTCCATATGTCTTCAACATAAGCTAGATATAATATATTTGTTTTCCGGGAGCGTGACTTTTGGCCTAGCTGTAGCGAACATTAAAAAATGGGATGTCCTAGGGACTATAATTTATGATGTCCCAGGGATGTTCGTGGGTCGTCTANAGGACATCCAGATGGCTACCAAACGTCCCAAAACGGGATATCCTAGGGACTATAATTCAGGATGTCCTGAATCATAGTCCCCAGGATGTCCATGGGACGTCCTGTGGGATATCCCATTTTGGAACGTTTGGCGGCCATCTGGATGTCCTGTGGACGACCCACGGACATCCCTGGGATATTGTGAGAAGTCCCTGGGACATCCCTGGGATATCCCTGTGCTATTAGGGACTTACTGAGTATCGCAGCGCTGTCGTCATGTGCTTCTGCTCTATACAGTAATACTTCCCCTTTTTAATTTACTCTACTTTTCTTATGTTAATCCAATTAATGTGCATTTAAGTTACTGCCGGGGTGTCTCGGCATCATCATGAATTACAAAGGTAATCGCTTCCATGACTATTTCTAGCATAGTGGCTAAAAATACACTATATAGGTTCGTCTAAACACACGGATCAGGTTTACACTCCAATATCGTATCACTAATTTATCACCGGTTTTTCTTATGGCATCTTTCGTCGGTGAGGAACTCTATATCTACTTCGGTTGGAGTAATCATTAGTTTCAAAGACTTATCATGCACCTTAATTTTCTCGAATGGCAGCGTAAACTTCATAAGTTAAACAATAACTCCCTACTCTAAACATAACCCTTGTTGCTACAAAACACTTGTAACATCCTTTCAATATCACTTGCCAGTGAAAATACGGACACGCATGCATTCGTTTCACATTTACTTCTAAAGTCACTTAACGATACACTTATTTTCACTACGCTGCTTGCTATACATTAGCAACGAATTCAATGTATTTTAAGTTTTNTCGGAAACACGTGTAGGCACACATGATTACTTGAAAAAATGAAAAGNAAGTTCTNACCGTACACCAGCTGTTACTGTCAAATTAATATTTCGCAGAGATATTCCCCTCGAGCTTCATCAGATTAGTCAGTAGTGAACATGTCAGCAAGGAAGCCATCTTTGACAGTTTTTCAAAGATGGCTTCTTTACTGACAACGTGNTCATGACAGTGACTATTCTGATGAAGCTCGAGGGAAATATCTCTGNGAAATATTAATTTGACAGTAACAGCTGGTGTACGGTGAGAACTTGCTTTNAATTTTTTGAAGTAATCAATTCAATGTATCTTTCTCATTGATATATATTTATAATTTACTATTGTTCTGGGTAGCATTGCATTTTCGGATTTATTCTTAGATAATGATCTGGTGTTACTTGCTGAACCTCTACAGATANCAATTTAACTTCTCAGCAATCACAGATAAACATTGCACTTTATAAATAGCATCCATACCTATCAATTNTACTCTTTGTTTCAGTAAAAATGGTTACTTTTACAAATGAATAATACTCCGATATTCACTTTATTTATATATACTGTGACAGAAATGCAAGAGTGGCAGTTGAAGAATATCGCCGGCAATTAACTGCTCGCAGAGTACCTCTACCTCATCGAAAAGTGTTTAGCAATGTGTTTGGGACCCTCAACAAGTAGGTTTAATAAACTCCATTGAAGGGGTACAGCGAAGGGCACCAAGGTTTGTGTTGGGTTGTTACGATAGATTAGATAGCGTATCTGAAATGTTGGAACAACTAAACTGGGTTTCATTAGCTGAAAATTGCCACGAAAATAGGATGAAAAGGTTCAAACAAATCATTCAGCGTCAATTGTCATTAAACTGTGAACACGTACTGCCAACAGCTACGTATATAGGTAGAAATGATCATGCAAATAAGATTAGGGAAGTTAGGTGTAGAACGGACGGGTATTTGTGGTCATTTTTTCCTCGGGCAATTCGGGAATGGAACCGTTTATGAGTTGACAAAGACTTAAAGTTGATTGCGGTGTAAGGTGTAGATGTAGATCTACATCTAAGAGATACGGGCAGTTTTCCTAAAGCTACTGCCGATAAAGCACAATATTGCTGAAGAGGAAGCAATTCTTGACTTGGTTAAAACTAGTCCATCTTTTAGCAGCTGAAGAGTATCCTATTATATTGGTTTTAGTCGAATGAAAGTATGGATAAACTTCCACAATTTTGGTTTGTACCTACATACTGTTTTGATCTGATGAGTTGGTTGTCAAGAAAGAATTGAGGCCTGAACAAGCGGAAACATTTAGGTGCATGTACCAAACTATTATAATGATCTGAAGAAGATGATAATTTTTTAATCGAACAGTGACCACAGATGAGACATAGTTTCGTTTATATGAACCAGCGAATAAACGACAAATGTGGATTCCGATATATACATTAGGGGACAAACATGATCCAGCAAATTGCAGACCAGTGCAATTAACCTGTATCTTCTGTCACTTTGGCAGTGTTTACATGTGAGATTTGCAAAGAAAATATAATAGCTGAAGGTTTTCTTAGATTGGTCAGTCAATAAGTAACAGCACTTCTGAAAACGAAGATGTATAAAAATATGTGCAACAAATTAAAACTATTTTTTTCTTTAGAATCCCCTCCTTTACTATGCACTGGCTCCAATATTTATCAAGCCTTTTTATACCATCAAAATAAATGTGTTTTGTTGATGAACCTTTAACCAAGATTGCACTGCATCTTTAATTTCATCTTCCTCAGAAAAATGAATACATCTCATCGAATCTTTTGACAGTTCAAACATGAAAAAATCCGATGGTGCACCATCCTTCAGCATTATCTTGTTGAAGACAATGCCTCGAGAATAAGGAGGTCATTTCGAACATTTGTGAATAACTTCACTTGCTGATCATGGTTTAATGTAATAGTAATAAACTCTGTATTTAAACAATTTGTAATGTATTTTTATTATGAGAAACCTTACTTAACATATTTGACCTGAAATACCTTTCAACTCAAAATGATCCCATAAACAAGTACTGTAGTAGAGGTATTGACATCCTGTTATGAATCACCTTTTTTTATGTAAAGACAACAATTTTATAAGGAGATCAAAGCATGCGGCAAAACAATAATAATACTAATTTTAAATCTTGGTTTATTGTGACATTTTTCGGAACATATGAGGTTCATTTTGTAAGTCGTCCATAAAAATGCATACCATGAAAGGAAACTCAACACATACATCCAACAGTAGGGTGGAACGAAAAATCGATTTTTCAAAATCGTAATAGTGTGGAAAAGTTGCCTTTTGGAACAAATACACTGAATAGCAATGAATTAGTGACACCTACCTAGTAGCGGGTAGCACCCCCTTTCGCTGTGATGACGGTGGTGATGCGGTGTGGCATGGTCTCCACAAGACACCAGAAGCGTTGGGGAGCCATACCGATCCATGATCGCAGCACAGCCTCCCACAATGTACGGAGATCGGTCGGAGCAGGGTCCATGGTATGTACATCTCTTATCGACAGCATCCCAGATGTGTTTAATAGGATTGAGTTCCAGTGGGGGGCCAGGGAAGCATTCTCATGTCCATGGAGTGCTCATCGAACCACTCGGTCACAATTCGGAAGCGATGGTCCGCTGTGAACCGTTGTGTCTTGTGACGTACGGTGAGCAGAGGTACCCTAGTGGGACGGTGGCTTCTGTACCCCATAGCGAGGAGATGGTTCTGGATGGTATAGCTGCTCACACGCCGTCGTTGTCCAGCATTGTATTGGCGAGTGATCTGCTGCAATGTGGCCCATCTATCCGATGTTACTATCCGAGCTAACCAACGGCGACCCCTGCCATCCACANGTTGTACGCCATGGCAGTTGACCCTGGCGGAGGCATTTTTTCCAGAATCCATGTACTCACGGTACACTCTTGACACGGTGGCCCGTGGAAAGTCCAGTGCCTGCACAACTTTGGAGATGGAGTGCCCCATACATCTGTCCGCGAGATCCCATGTCTTACCCATCTTGTGCTCGACGATTACTCAGACGGTCAGTACAAGGTCTGACGTCATCTTGGTCACGTGCCACACCATACTATTCAAATCGCCGGGGCGACCAGAGCACTGTTTCGCTAACACGGCAGGTATCTCTAATTCAATTGCTCTTCAGTGTGTATTACCCTTAAAATTTGGTATTTGTACGACAATTTCTTCTGATGCCCCAATGCATTTGAAATNTGACATAATCTCTTCAAAACAGGTAAATATTAAGACACTTTTTTTTATCAGTTTTCACTTATCCATCCCTTTCNTTATAACTGGCAAGCCTGCAGGGTATGCAGGTGTTTTCACTCACAGCTCATATATAATCGCATATCATTTCATCGGTTGTGTGGGGAACACCTTTTCAACAAATCTTTTAAAGTGATTCNTTTTGTCTTTTGGACTTTTCAAGTTTGAAAGTTTAAAAGATGGATTGAAGATCATCAGGACTAAAGACTAGGCTTAGACAATATGCAGAATGTATTGTGTTTGGTGCTCCTAAAGAAATGAATGACAGAACTCTACCAACTTTCAAGATGTGATGAAATATTTTGTATTTAAAACGTGATTCCAAAGTGAAAACAGTTGGTGAAATAGGTGAAGAACTTTGTTCAAAGTTGGTTAAGTTGTGGAATAAAGCTTCAATTCCTACAGTATCTCCTAACAGAATTATGAAATTATTTCGAGACTATCATGACAAATATAGGAATCTCCTAAAACCCGCATAAGGTCGGAAGAAAGAGAACAGTTATAAACTGAAATTCAAAGCAGATACTAGAAAAAGATTATTAGCATGCAAATGCAGGGAATTTTCAGCGTGTAGTTGTAAAGTTCCGCAAAGTTCTTAGGAGCGAGCAGCTATTTCTCGCTGACCAACGGATTGAACGAAAAATGGTAATATGCTCTATTGGTCAAGATGCAACCCAGAAAATCTAAAAGAAACAGAAAAGGAAGGNGAAAGGAGAAAAGTCTCATGGGTCACAGGAAAAGAGAAAATACTGAAGTTTCGGCAAATGAGGATAAACACGCTGAANAGGAAAGTGGTCGATCATCAACAACTGAAAATTGTGAACCTTTGACATCTAAAAAAAGAAATTGACCCAAATGAGAGTTTCATTACCTTCGCTTGCTTTAGTATGTGATAGAACGGGTGTGTCCGATAGGAGCGCAGTTATAATTGCAAGCGCTGTACTAGAAGATGTTGGAATAGTTTCACAAACTGATACTACAAACGTTAGAGACAGAATGAAAATTAGAAGACAACAACAAAAACTTCGAAAAAACATCGTGAAGAAAGAAAAAGAAAATGCTTCATCCATTAACGGACTATATTTTGATAGTCGTAAAGACAAAACTCTGGTGTTGGAAACTAGTGGTTCCATGTCACATAAAAAATNGAAGAACATTACATTATACTACTGCTCNTAAAAATAANAACACCATGAAGGAGTAGAGCTATGCATTTGGTTTCCAGAGATTATGTTTATTAGGCTCTTCAGAGTAAATGAATACCATTTCAGTGACCTACTTACAAGGTGTGCAGAATGAGCTAGTAATTTGTGTGGCCACCCTTGGCCTGTATAACCTGCTCCACTCGCCTGGACATCGAATTAAATAATGTTTGAATGGTGTCCTGAGGAATAGCCATTCAGGCATCATTCACCTGAGTCCAAAGCTCTCCAACATTTGCTGGCATTTGGTTGTATTGCTGCACCCGTCCTTTGACCATGCCCCATACATTCTCAATTGGAGACAAATCAGGTGATCTAGTGGGCCATGGATGAAATGGAACGTTGTTGTCCCTTAAGAAGGCATGTGTTGTCGCAGCTACATGAGGTCTGGCATTGTATTGTTGAAATATGTTCTTAGGGACTCCCTGCAAGAATGAAAGAAGTACCGGTCTAAGAATGTCGTTTACATAATGGACACTATTAATAGTGGTATGGACACACACTAGAGGGGATTTTCTACAATGCCCGATAGCACCCCAGACTATAACGCCTTGCGTAGGTGCTGTATGCCTGGTGTGAATACACACTTCATTTTGCCTCTCACCAGGTCGTCAGCGGATACGGCCATCATTTTCGCCTAAACAGAAGCGTGATTCATCCGAAAAGACGATATTGTGCCATTCTCTCCGTTTGATGCACCATTGCANCCTGGCATTCCTGTGCCGATTTGTCAAAGGTAGCCTCANGAGAGGCCGACGAGCATATAGCCCGGACTGCAATAAACNGCAACGAACTGTTACAGCAGACATTGGATGACTTTTTACAGTTCGCCATTGCTGCACTAACACCAATGAAGAAGAAGTTCGTTCATTCAAAGACATTCTGATGAGATGACGGTTCTCTCTAAGAGTTGTCTGTGCCGGACATCCAGAACCTTCTCTATGCAAGTTACTCCGTTCTTCCTACCATTCTCTGCATACTCTTTGCACTACAGAAACACTGTGCCCCACAGAAGCAGCAGTTTCCCGGAAAGAAGCATTGCAGTCTCTCATGCCAATAATGCGACCTCTGTCAAATTCGCTGATTTGCCTATACGGCTGTCTTACACGCTGACGCGGACTCATTAACCACTTCTGAACAAGCACTGACAGTTTGACCTATGTACCAGAGTTTTTTATCCAAATGAATGGAAGTTTAGGTCACGTGACATTGTGCGGTCTGACTGGCATGGAGCCAGTTCACTTGAACCAATGACAACGGAATGCTTATCATTTCTTTGGTACTGCCTAGTAAACATATTCTGCAAAAATCAAAAGCGCATCTCCACTTTTTCATGGTGTTCCGATTTTTATGAACAGTAGTGTAGTTCAAGAACCAGGGGCAAAATACATCGGACATGTCTCGCCTTCGTCTGGATCTGCTGTACAAATCAAATTAAGTATAGTCGAATACTTAGAGAGTCAAGATTACCTTATGGCAAATATTACTGCTATTGAGTGTGATGGCACAGCTATCAATACGGGTCATAAAGGTGGAGTGATAAGATTACTCGAAGAATATTGTAGAAAACCATTATAATGGCTTATTTGCCAACTTCACGGAAACAAACTTCCACTGCGACATCTTTTTAATCGTCTACACGAACCAACAACAGGACCACGGGGATTTTCAGGACCTGTTGTTCAAAGTATGGCCAACTGCGAGACGCTTGAAGTTGTAAAGAACTTCAATCCGATTAAAGCAGACTTACCTGAAGTAGACGAGTGATTTAAGTACGGATCAGAAATATTTGTTATGCCGTGCCGTAATTATTGGCAAGTGCAGAGAAAATTTATCCCAAAGAGATCGTGGAAAACTTTCCCACACCAGATTGTTGACAACAGCCAATCGANTCCTTAGTTTATATATTGGAACTACACATCCATCTGAAAATTTTAAAGTATTAGCGGATTATGTGGTGAAAGTATACGCTCGTTTGGTTCAGAATTAAGTGCAACCCATTCTGCAAGGACTTAATGGAATTAGTTCGACTCTCACAAACGAACTAAAATGTGTCATCAACCCTGTGATTCAAAGTAATGGATACTTTGGACATATTATACTAGCAATGTTATGTGATGAGAGAAAACGTATCAGACAGCTTGCAATGAGAAGAGTTATGAAATAAAGATCAACACCAAGATTATCTACCTTAATCAGGTATTTTCAGATCTCACCATTAAACTTTGAGGCAGAAGATTTCACAGATTTGATATCATGGCAAGATTGTAACTGAACCACCACTGACATTCCACTTTTCCGATGGAGACTTGACCGATATGGTTAGAGAAGAGAAAATTGATACAGCATTTTCAAAATTCCCATGCCATACCCAAGCAGTTGCAAGATGTGTAAAGCTTGTATCAGAAGCTTCTTCAACAGTTTGAGGTCACGAAACTAGAGATGGCTTCATTTGTACTAGATTAAAATCCCGTAAAATAATGCCAAAATTCAACACAAAGGCACAATATGTAACCACTAAATAAATGGTCTTCTAATCGGAATGGTGGGGGGGGGAGGGTGGCCTCGGTATGCAACCACTTCCACATGGTGAGCTCTGGGTTATTTCATTATTAAAACAGCTATTTTAACTGTTTTAAAAATGAAATAAGTGAAGAGTTGCATTGAAACATTAGTTTCTCTATGGTACAAACTTCAAGGCTTGTGGGGCAGTGGAAGGTATTCTTCAATTATCAGCCATATTTTGCACTCTTTATTGACTAGACCAATAGGCAACTTTTGCACACTATTTCGAAAAGGATATTTGAAAAACAAAATGTTCAATAATTTTCGTTTCACCAAGTGTACAGCATCCACTTCCTAACTATGCCGTTACACAAGCAGATGAAAGGGGTGCAAATAGAAGAGGATCAAAATAATACAAAATTTAACCCTTTGTTGTTTCAGAGTCCAGTCCCTATGGTCTTCAATGCATAAGGCATGCCAATCACAACTATGTACGTGTGGAGTGATATCCAATACGATTTGTGTCAAGAGTTAGTATTCTTCCACAACTCTCTGCATTACGACCCACCGCTTCTACTAGGCCAGAATCACACTCTTATTTAATTAAATATGTCCAAATTTTACTGAAAATATTGTCCCTTCTAGGGCACCTTTGGAACCGATTCTTCAGTCGATATTGATAATTTCTCGTGCCTTAGAAATCGTCAATATGGGCTGTAGAATGGGTCCACAGGTCCATGATTCGAGCCCCTGAAGGAGCAAGAGTTTATTGGCAACATTTGAACATTTTGCATTGCAATATGTTCCCAAGAATATCAATATTACAACAACCTTCTGTACCTATGATGTGAAGAACTTGTTTTTTTTTGTTTTTCCCATGACAGTTGTAACAAAGCTGTTCCACGGGACTAAAACCCGTTTTACAGGATGCAGTAAGTTGAGCAATTCATTGCCTAGCTCATTGCCGACAATATTGCTTTCAATGGACCAAGCAATATAGTATTACACGGAGCAATATTCTAGGCAATATGCTGATCAATGGACCGAGTAGCTCTCTTGTGGCTTCGTTTGATAATTGCAAAAAGAGTCTTACTAGCACCAATTTAGTACGAGAACGCACTTTGCGGTTAAATATGGAACTATGTGATGGTGAAATGTGTGAACTATTTGCCACAATAGCCTAAAATTGAATACTTCAATATACAATTATTATTAATTTTAGTGATTTGTTAATGTTTAATAAATAATAACTAAAATGTTACTTAACGAGTTGGTACATTTCTGAAAATATAGGGCTCTTTTCGGTTGTAGAGTGAGCTTTAATCAAATAAAAACATTACTAAAGATATGTTTTGACTGCACCAATTTGCTAGTACCTACAATATTGTGATTAAACAATGATTGAAGATATGAAAATATTCAAACCTTTACACGAATGACCTAACAAATATTTTTTTTTTAAATAATGAAACACTTGAAACCTCNGAGTAATAGGCGGTAAACAGAAAAGCATACATTTAACTGTGCCGTCTATCCTCTCGTACTTTCAATCTCACAAAATTAGCTCTTTACTTGTGAAATCACCACTAACAAAAATTTAGTTGGTGTTCTGAGACATGGTATAATTATTATTGGTTTCAATTATAAGACTGATGAATCACCAGAATATTCATGAAATGGCAAGTTAAACACTGCCTAAACCACCCTTAGAGTGATACTTAAAAATGGCTGTCATAACCTTTGTTTACAGACACTACGTGTGGCGTTCATCTACTGTTTAAAAAGGCTGCGTTTGATTGGCCGAAACTCGTAGATTTGACTCCGATGTTGAACCTTACAAACAATAATCCAACGTATTTATGAGTGAGCTACAACCGTTTCAGCAAACACGTTACCAAAGTTACTTGGACAGCCAAATGAGAAAATAAATAAATTTAATGCCTGGATTGTAAGAAGTTTATGCTTATAAAGAAAGCATTTCATGAAAGTCTGGAGTAAATACAAAAAGAGACCACTCTGGACCTTTCCTAGAGATGTGGCTACTAAAGACAGATTATTGGTTGCATTTCTGCACAACATTTACGCTCTGTAAAACGTAATATTTGTTGCTACAGAAAAAAAAAAAAAAAATGTGAGACATACACTAAACGTTAAGGGTTACGGTAAAATAATAAATAGCTATGTTCAGTCATGACTATTTCAATTTTATTTTCAGTTTTTTTAGGTACAAACTGTGTTTCACATTTAATTCTCACTGAAACAAATATTAAGGCAGGGCAGCAAAAAAATTTGCTTAGGTTTTATCAGATAGAACTTTAAAAAAAAGTTAATGGAAATAAAAGGGAGTCAAGAAAATACATTAAATTATAGCAAGAAAAGACAGTACTCAAGAATTACTTATTAAAATACATCAAGCAGCTGATACTAGATCCCTTGTGTTGCTGATTCAATAAAAGGACAGACAGCTTTTGGCAGCAAAGAATGCTTTGGTCCAGCTCAGCACACAGTTCTTGGCAAAAAGACAGCATTAAAAACATAATCTTTGTTTTAACCTAATGACTATTGAGCTTACAATTAGGCTGCACAGTTACAATACAATACCTCATGGTAAACAGAATACAAAATATTGTTTTATATACATATCTATATTTATATCATTTATAACAATATCTGGAATCCATTCGATAAAGTCATTCAAAAACAAATGGATCACCAAAAATCATGATTCTCCCACACATCCACTGCTCATACACACACACGCATACATTTTGTACACATTCGTTTGATCACTGTCGATCAATTGACGACGCTCTCGCAGTCCTATGGATGGCCGTTCTTCACTAAGTCGCTCGGATACCGCTACTAACAAAACGTCAGCCGCTTCGGTCGACTTTAAACTTTGGTACGTAACAAAAAAAGACCAATATGGCATCATTAACATATTAAGCAACAAAGTTAACAGGCAACAACTGGTATCAACCGAAGGCCATAAGCTGCACTTGTGAATCTGTAACAGTAACAATAAATTCTAAATTACAGTCACTTTAAGGTCTCTATATAGTCTATATATACATAAATAATCACAACCACTGCTCTCGGACATTATTTCGCATAATTCTGCAGGTACGGTACTGTCGAAGTCTCACTTGCGTATGAGCGAGCGCACTTTATTAACACATCGGTCCACTAAGCTCTTCTTGCCACCCCTTTTTGGTTCGACCACTGGAAGCGATACCACGGATCCTTTAGGATCTGAACTTGTCGCTGTGGAGACTGCGTCCTCCTGGGAATTCAAGTTGCCATCACAGCTACGAGATTTTTGCATGGGTTTGGCAGGAACTGTAAGAAAGCTTGGAGCAGTCTCCTCTTTCATACCCTCTTCTTGTTCACCACTAGTTGACCGACAGCTATCTGTGGCATCAGACGACCGTGGCGAATTCTCGTTGAGGTATCGTTCACACTCTGTGACCACAGCATCTGGATTAACCAGGTCTGGAGTACTTGTAGCACTTTCAGAGAGGAGCCCATCGAGGCTCCTAGAGCGTGCAGGTGGAACTGGGGTATCTTGTACTGGTGGAGGTGGTGGAGTGCACAATGGAGCTGATGTCTTTCTAACACTAAGTGGACTTTGAGGCCGTGGTGGACGACCTATCTGTGCAGTCAAAGGAGGACTTTGAACCAATGGTGTACGCCTAGCTGGGCTATTNGCGCGACCACCGCTTGCCATCAGTCGCTCCCATGGACGTGACGGACTTTGGCAGCGAGGAGACGATGACTTTCGTAACCTAGAGAAAAAGAAATACAGAAAATGAAATGTTTTATTACAGTTTTGTGCACAGTAGTAACAAGGTGCCTTGAAAAATATTTACAAGGGAACACTGGCAAGTACCAGATTTTGTTAAAAATTGTGTACGGTGAAGTTGTAAACAAATGGATTAATACGGCCATTGAAGTTGGGTGAAATACTTCGCTCTCCAAAAATTATNGCCCAATGAATTTGGGCGCGCGCAAGTCGTGAATTATATAAGCCGTCTGGGTGCACCATTGTTCGAGTAGAAGGTGTAGCCTAGTGGTATGCTCAAAGTGTACCAGCGTGGCTGATTGGGTTCAATTGCCCGTGCCTCCAAGTTTTCTTAAGTTTAAAGCAAAAAAACAAATATATAATTGTATTTAATATAAATATCCGACCAAACATTTTGAAACAAAATGCTATTCTACAATATCATTTTGAACAAATTTCATATTGTTTTAAATTACATTTTTTTCGTTACAGATTTGTTGTTTGTTTGTTTTTTATTTTATATGTATACAAAAACATTATATTGGGGCAATACAGCATTATGTTTTAAAAGGTTTGGTTGTATGTGTATAATAAATAAATTTATATATTTGTTTTTTGCTTTAAACTTAAAAATAAACTCGAAGGCACGGCAAATCGAACCCGTGCTGCAACGTTGGAAGACTTTCAGCATACCACTAGGCTACGCTTTCTACTCGAACAATGGTGCACCCAGATGGCTTATATAATTCACGAGTTGCGCGCGCCTAAATTCATTGGGCCAGAATTTTTGAATGCCGAAGTATCAGACCCTACTTCAATGGCCATATTGATCCATTTGTTTATTACTACATCGTAAATAATTTTTAACATCATCGGTTAGTGTCCTATACAAATGTTTCCATGTTACACATTCTCAATTATACATCATTTCTGCATGGGTCAATTTGCAACTGCTCTTAGATTGATGTTCAGGATCTATGACATTAATCTGCCTGGTTCACTCACGACTGATGTTGCCCGACTAGTTTTACGAGCACAAGGAGACATACTACATGAATGTTCCTGTCAATTTGATGCAGTCCACTAAGTTTCAAACACTGTAAAAACACACTCAACTCACAAAAATATAGTAAAAATCACTTTTGTGTCAAACGGCCATCAGACCGATGTTCAGCATCAAGACTGGAACTTCTTCACTACTGATACTTGTTCAAGAAAAACCTGTTATGATAAAGACTTGCATGATAAGTAAACTATGTTGGGCACTTTAAAGAGATAGTCAGAGATTGAAAATGCCAAGTCATACCATCAGAAATAAAAAAGAAATAATGATAAAGCTTCACAAACATTAAACTCGTTGCAAATTAAAATATACTAAGAAAACTGAAAGCTTGTGCAANTGAAACAGGATGTGCATTTGGATGACACCAATGATTTTTTTTCTTGCAGAACACATTAAAAAAAATTAAAGAACTTAAAATGTTGAAATCAAGCTTTTACAATGCAAACATGTTGTAAAATACTTTAGTCAACATACTAATTTATAAGAATATCCAATCAATGCTTCATTCATGAAACTTCCATCTGTTTAGCNGATTCAAGATTTTCTCATAGGTCTCCTTAATATAGCCAAGTTGTGAATCGATGAATGAGTACCTAAGAAAGAATTATATTAAGAACTACTNATAAAGAATTTATTCCCATTCTAACAACAGATGTCTTACCAAAGTATGAAGGTTGTTCGGTTAGTAAGTTTTAGGAGCTTCGTGCATTACCAAAAGTATATTTGCATTGTTACTCTATTTCTTTGTAAATTTCCCTTCAA
>KZ874300.1:7626-20292 GCA_003456935.1 Machilis hrabei
TCCCTCGTCAATGCGACTTTGGAGACTTGTACTCAACCCTTTAGGCTGTCTTGCCCCGAAATTGCAAGGTGCTAGCTCACTTTGTTGGTATTCTAGGCGAATCCTCGCACGTGGCACTTAACTTTTGACGGGCAGTTTATATATGTATACTATGTATCTGCGAATTACCCTTGCTAAGTTTTCCCCCCAATTACAATGAATGATCATCTTAATGAACCTTTTAGAGGAAGAAAATGACTTAGAAATGTTAATAGTGTGTGATACACGTCCATTGGCAAGCATATCAAAATCCATGAATAAGTATACTACGACAGTTACAGTGAAAAATTACGTTGTCAGCAAACTTAAGGTTAACATTTGATTTGCTTTGTATATGTTGAAGATGCGGCAAATAACACTGATGAACATTTTATAAGCAGGAAGTTTTACTAAAATGACTTAAATATTAAAGTTATATTTCTAAGTAAGACACACGTTTGATGCTTTCACAGGATCCATGTCATTTTGTAATTCAAAAGACGATCCCTATCTTGTGCATTGTGTAAGTGTTTTGTTGCAATTTGAAAACTTTTTGAAGCGAGTTGTACGTACAAAATTACCGGAGTTTTTATTTACTAAATCGTACAGATCTCTTCGTAAGTTTATTAACAATAGCTGTAAACAAATCTCAACGAAATCGGAGATACTGTACCTTCAGCATTCTTTTGAACAAAGATGTAGACATTTTTCACACACATAGATGATCATACAGACTCTGTCGCTTGATTATTGCAAGTCTTGTTAACACAAAAGAAAATGGCAATCGTATGTGTCGACTGTTTGATCAATTTAGGAGAACGGACAAGGAAATATTCAAAATGGTAATTTAGCCATTACGTCTAAAAATCATATGATTTTGAATTAATTATCTACGTACTTTCCGTTCATATTTCACATCTTTTACTAGATGTTACATCTCTGGAAGAGAGGTTCAAAGCTGAATCATTGGGTCTACAAAATGACGCATACTGTACATCATAGAAATTAAAAACAGCTAAGTTTAATCTAATTTTAGAGCAGATATTATATTTTGTTAAAAATATCCAGACCACCGTTTTCATATTTTGATAGTTCATCNGTGTTTTTAAATTGGAATAAGTTTCATTACTACATGTCCAATTAGCGTTTAGTTATGTGCTTACGCCAATTTGTTTGTTGCTGAAGGGGTCACTTTGGGCACCATTTTTACTTGAAACTTCATTAGCAGCTACATTATATTTTTAAATAAATCAAATTAGTTTCGTAATCACAGTGATCAGAAAATATATTTTATTATGTTTGAAAATTATTATTATTAAAATATTTGTCATTCTGATATGTTTGTATTCATATGAAAAACATTCAAATGTTGCAATGCTTGATAAACATTTACTTCCTTTTAAGCTGACATGAATATTTGTTTACATTATTATACGTCAACAATGTCAGGACTTAGGAATTTGCATCTTTTTAAAGAATTTATCAATGTGATGAGATCAGTATTTGCTTCACCTTGAGTGAGGATAATTTAGGTGATAAGCGAATATGTTGCTTACCACCACATGCTTACTTGTAATAATATTGCTATTGCCGATGACATGCTGATCTGTCAGCAGATTCACTATTTGTACTTAACTATAAGAACTGTGGAAGAAAGGTGAGGGGGGGGGAGGTTGAACACTGCCACTCTGTCACTATTGTTTGTGCGTGTGTGTATTAAGCAGTATGGCTGTAGGTAATTATGTCTTTTATCATATTGTTTGTGAGTTCTATTGATAGCAAGGAAAGACGAATGTATATTTGATGTACTATATTTAATGCAACGCAATGTGCGTAGTGTATTTAATTAACTAAAATTCACTAAATAATTAATGTCCATACCTTTAGACTTCTGGCGTAGGAACTGCCTAGTGTCATAATATCTTTAGACAATCACCTAAGTATTCCTAACAACAATGCTCACACACGACTTTAAATTTTGAACAATGAGTAAACGAAGAACGATTTCAGTTTCATTCATCTCAACCGTTTAAATAAAGTTATGCAGTATATGTGAACGGAATGAAAGTGACTAACTGGTCTTCATTTGCAAACGAATTCAACTTAGTCTTTTGCCTAACATTTTTCCATAATATTGATCGGAGTTGAAATTTGAAGAAATATTACCACGTAAGAATGAAAGTACGTTTTCGACTATTTTGTCAGTTATATCTTGCGACTACACAAAAAATGAAGGTAGACTAATATTATCCACACATACTATTTAAATTGCTGCAACGAAGAAATAAATAGTTTCGTAAGAAGTCACTGCAAATAATAATACTTTGATTTATGTCCTACTGAAGAATATGTAGAGACAGCATAATCCATACCTATCTATTTTGCAAAGGCTTTATGCAGCATTGTGGAAAGCAATGGTCAATAATTGTCTTTTTAACATTTAGACCACAGCGCACAATACCTCATTTCAGAGATATAATTTATTGAAGAAAATCTTATTTATTGGATGACTAAATTTATCGAAAGTCTTTAAATGAAGCGTACATATCTGAGCATTAAAAATATTAAAAGTGTGAAAATAAAGTTTATTGTCACGTTTATAGAGAGTGTGATTTGAGAATTCAATTCGTACGTCGGTGGTTAAGGTAAATCAACGAAAACTCTGAGCTGTAAAAAAGTAAATAGTGTTACGTTAAATTTTTTATGCACAGTATTAAAAGCGCTTAGCAAATTATATATTTGAGCCCATATAATTAACAACACGTACTATACGGCAGAACAGATTTACTTTGGTTTAAATCACAAAAACTAAAGCTAGCTTGATGTGCCAGAAATATTTGAATCAGCGTAGAAGTTATTGTTAAATGTCAATTAGCGTTGCCAAATTTATAAACAAAAACAATGAAGCTAGTCACAAAGTTCAGGGTTTTCAATGACACTAAAATAATCAAATTAAAATGTTAGCTAACAAAATTATTTACGGTCAAAATGCATTGACAAACATAAATATCTAAAACACCTGATATTGAAAACAGGTTGTACTCCATTGATTTTGGAGGTCTGAGATTGGTTGTTTTATATTCTAGTTAGCTGAAGGTCAACCAGTACTGCTACATTTTGCCTCCCTAAATATTAAATTACTAGTGATAAAACCTAAGGCTTATGAAACAATGACCACGAAACTAATTTTTAAATCTACCATTCATATTCATGTTTTAGACAAATTGATAACACATAAGATTATAAAGCTTTCAAACTGGGCGACATAGTACATTAACACATATTTAGTTTCACTCACTTCCCGTTTTATTTCCGTACGTGAAAATTTGTATTTTATATTATTATTTATTTAGTAGGTAGCACGGTACTATAAAGTATTATACAGGGTGAGTAAAAAGTATGTAATAATTGAAATAACTGTTGTAAAATTGAAATAAATTGTGTGGAACCAACGAAAATGTCACTTACATAAAAAAATAGCATATTCGAATACATCATTGGCCGTTGAACTTCCTAATATAGGGGATCCGGGGAGCCCAAGTTAAAAAAAATTAAACGGAAAAGGTGGTAAATTTAAATTTTACCTCAAAGATCTCTAGATTCCTAATATGTTTTGTTTAAACATTTTTGTTCTATCTACAGTGGTTTCAAAATCGAGACTAATAAACATCCTAGAATTGTTTTTAATGACAAAGTTAAGGTTTGTACCCTAAAATAACGTTTTTGCAATTATTTAGCAACGGATGACTGCCTTGACTGGCCCATTAGGCCAACTTGAACATTTATTATTTTGGAACATCATCTGGACGTCAGGTAGATTTCAATGTGAAAAGCGTTGTCAAATCAGTAGACATAAACACAACGCCAATTGAAAAATTAACCTCCGGTCGGGTAGGATGTGCAACGTTGCTATGGATACCGGTTTGTTTTTACCTCCCGACTGGAGTTCAATCGGAAAGTACGTGATAAAGGTGTACGTTTTCTAAGGTGGTGTTGCAATGGTGCACTTAAGTGAAAAACAGCGTATTGAAATTTTAAATCCGAGTGGTTATGGTGATCGAAAGAGAAAACAACAAGAAGTGTCCGATTTATTTAATAAATTGTATCAGGATGAAGAGCCAATAATACAATCCTCAGTAAGTAAAACTCTTAGAAGATTTAGAGAGACAGGTCATGTCAAAGACGTTTCTAAAAGAGGTAGACTAAAACAGCAACAAATGCAAACAAAGCACTCGATGTTGTATTGGCAGTTGTGGATAATCCTCATTTGTCAACACGGCAGCTGGCATTGGATCACCATGTAAATGAAGTGAACGTACTGTAATTAACATACCTAAAAAGGAAAGGTATCATCCTTATAAAATACAGTTAATGCAAGAATTAAACGAGGACAATTTTGACTCACGATTGCAATTTTTCGAATCATTAATGGACATTTGTAATAACAACCTTACGTTTGTGCACAACATTGTATTTTTTGACGAAGCCACATTTGTACGTAACGGGAGTGTAAATAGATATAACTGTTGGTACTGGTCACATGAAAATCCCTATTGGATGCAAGAATCACAAAAAGTAAATGTGTGGGCAGGAATTATCGGACAACAAGTTATTGGCCTTTCTTTCTAAATGAGACTTTTACCGCTGAACGATATTTACAGCTGTTGCAAAATGACATTGTTCCTGCTTTAGTTGCAGTATTTCCAAACGGAAACGAAGAGGGCCAACCAAATGATACCATATGGTTCCAACAAGATGGTGCACCTCCACACTATGGTGTAAATGTTCGTTAATATTTAAGCCAGTTGTTCCCAAATAGGTGGATTGGAAGAAGGGGACAAATCGAGTGGCCAGCCTGCTCACCAGATTTGTCACCATTGGACTTCTTTGTGTGGGGTCAAATAAAAAATAAAGTGTATCGTGAAAGGCCTCTAAGTGTACATGATTTGAAGGAACTAATTAGAAATGTGTTTGCGCAAATTCAAGGTCAATGATAACTCAATTCCCTGCAGAGTTTCACAGATCACCTTGCTCATTGTCTGACTACCAATGGGGAGCAGATTGAACATTTATTGTTAGCTGTAAAAAAATACTGTGTTTAAGCTGTGTTTGTACACTTGTTGGGATACAAAGATATTTCAATTAAAATATAAATGGCATATATTTTGCATTTAATGTGTTGAGCTTGACCCCATATTAAGGAGTTCAACGGACAGTGATGCATTCGAATATGCTGGGTTTTTTTTTTTTGGAAGTGATATTTCATTTGGTTCCATACAATTTCTTTCAATTTTACAACACATATTTCAATTATTCCATTAAATTTACTCACCATAGTTCTAGGTGGTTTATGAGCTGCTATTTTGAAACCATTGGAGATAGAACAAAAGTGTTGAAAGAAAACATGTTAGGAATCTAGAGATCTTTGAAGTAAAATTTGAATTTACCACCTTTTCCATTTAATTTTTTTAATTTGTGTCCCCCGGACTCCCATATTAAGACGTTCAACGGCCAATGATGCATTCGAATGTGCTATTTTTTATGGAAATAATATTTTCGTTGTTTTCATACAATTTCTTTCACTTTTACAACAGTTATTTCCTATATTCCATACTTTTTACTCACCCTGTATAAAACGTATCGCGTAAAACAATTAATTCCACATTAAAACTATAATTTCCAAAGATAAATGTAACGACGCAAGTAATCAGTGTATATACGACTTCTATAACCAGTTATCTAACCATTAGATCATTATAATATTTTTGTTATATTTAAAAACTTACCAGTGTTTACATGAATTATGGTTTCAAGATGTAGGAATATTGAAGTTGATCAACGTGATATATTATCATAATTGTTTCTGGTTATATGGTCTGTGACACACTACTTCTCAATTAGGGTTCTAAAACACCAAGAGTAACAATTTATGTTTCTCTAATCTGACAAAATATAAAATGTGCCAACTCTGGTTCTAGTTGAAAGCATGCCGTACACCAGTGATAACTGCGGATTTCAGGAGATTGTTACAACAAATCCTGACTGTTGGTTTGTGATTATGTAAATCACAATACATAAATTTAACAACTTTGTTTCATCTAGTTAAGTGATTCTTTCATTTTCAATGATTTTAGCGTCCTAAGTCTCCCTCTATGAAAATCAAATTCATTATCTACCTTCCTGTCCTCAACCCAACCATTCAAATTATTAATCAGGTCTAATAAATGGTTCAGTCAGTCCTGTTAGTATGAGTGTGGAAAGCGACTCTGGAAGTATTCGTAGTTCTGTGAATGGAATTAAAAGTTATGTATATCATTTATTTTTTTCCGAAGCGGTCAGTGCATTTTGGTGAATCGTGGATAAATTGTTGAGCTCAAGGGCTTTAAAATGATCAATGGAAACTGTTTTTTAATCATACACCGTGTCCTCTTCATTATATTTCTTCTGTTGTTCTTAGTACAACGTTAGAGAGCATATTCATTTATCGTCATTATAATAGTTTAACCTGGAATGAATGTTCAATAATATATTTTGTTGTTGTTTTGGTGCAGGTATTAAAAGACAAAAATCAAGTCAGTTTTCTAATTACGTTAAATACGTTTATCCTCCATGGGTACTGATAACATATGTAATGTATTATGAAAATCTTCAACGCAATGGTGAATTTCGTATCAAGGTGTATTTCTCCACGCTTCTGTACTTTTTTCTTCATTTGAGTAAAAATTTGATACAGTAGGCGTACCAGATGTTTGAATTGAAGCTTTTCATACGGTATCTTAAAAGATAAGACTGACGTCAGATGAAATCCTTCCAACGGACATTATGCTCCTAAAAGTCACGTTTTGATTATAGTAAATACATGTTAATACCACAGATTTCGTATACTGTCACATGCGTTGCTTCTATTAGGGATGAACGTTGTGTGGTAGTAATAACTACTAACTCACCGCATTATGTGCCCTTCATAAGTGGTGTTTTCAAATGTAGTCTGACAAGTTTTTTCTAGACTTTAGACATGAAAGTGACCAAATGTGACTACTAAACAGAATTATGACCTTCACTGAAGACTGTATCAAGACAGGTGTCATGTTTTAGATGCCACTGTAAACGTTGTGTACAACGGATTGGGGTACAGAAAAGTTAATTCAATAGTTATTGCAACCTCGAGCTGCCTTCTCATATTATTCGTAAATTCTCGAAAAAAAGGTTGCAAGTAGTCAAACAAGTTTGCTCTAGGCGTTTCAGAACTTTGTAATTGTTTCCTTCTTCAGTATTCAGGATAGAAGAAACAGTGAACACACAAACGCAAACACCTTAATGTTTAGATAGCGTGGCAGCATACCACTTGTCATGCCAGTAATATATGCCTTCTCCTAGTTGTCTGTTGATGGTGTAAACAGATATATTTCGTAGCAGGAATAACTTCACAATTTTACAGTTTAACTACTCCTCTTTACCTGGAAATGCTCCAGTAGTTTTTAAGCATTCATTATCCATCGTTGCCAACATCACTCTAAGTTTTTTTGTACTGAGTCACGGGAGCAAGGAAATACATAGGAATGATCATTATTGAGTGCACAAAACGACACGTTGACTGCTACTCCATCAGCTCTGTGTTAGGGTTCTGGATTTCATTTCCTGTATGTTCTCATGTCTCAAAAGACAAACTATTAAGTAGCTTACTCATACAGATAACTCTTAGAAAAAAAAAGTGTAATAGTGTAATAGTGCAATAATGGTGAGGGGTTAAATAATTGACAACTTATGGAATGAAAAGAATGCATTATGTTTAAACAATTCAGACGAGTAAAGTCTTAAGCTTCAATATGGAAAGCCACGAACATGTTCTATGTGAAATTTATTATTATAAAAATAAAAAAAATAAAATTTGGCAGAGCAAATAAAACGTTTTGATGGTATTTAATCCAATTTATAGAAGAACAGGATAAACAGAGTGATTTCAGATGCGACCCACATGAAGTGAATATGAATTGTTTGGCTTGCATAACGTGTGCCGATCTGCTAATGCGGAAACGAAACGCCACTTGCACAATGCGCTCAGAATTGTAAAGTATAGCACATCGACTTTCGTTTTCTACTCTCTGCTTCCTGTGTTGATTCTCTAGAGTCGTTTCCAATACTTAAGGCACGTCTTCTCATCTGTAACGAGAACTACGTCATTCACATTATTTGTCTTAGGCACGTACAATGGATCACGAACCTCGTTATGATATATTGTATTCTAATGCTACACATTTATAATGTGTGGTTACATTTCGATCATAATTTGAAAGGACAATTATCTAGCTTACTGGAGTGGGTTATGTAGGGCTATTTTCGATTGATGTAGGCTAAATGTTAACACTGTAGTAGTACACTTCACATGCTTTTGAAGACAATCTTTGCTGCAAAGAAAGGGTAAGCTATAAGACACTTATGAAGTGAAACTATCTTGATGCCTGATATCTTCAGTTATGGCTAATGTAACTTATGCACCAGGAACCGCATTTCCATTACAAAACTATGATAAATGCTAGCAATATAGTTAGTTAGCTAGTTATTTTTAGTTTATTTTTAGCTTCTGACTGTGATGGTCTAATGGAGACCCGGATGACATTAAAAAATTCACTTTTTTATTTTTACAAATTAGAACTTAAACGAAGTGTCAGCACTGAGAGTTATTACATTTATTCGTTCCTATTTTTTTTTTAAAGATAATGAATTTGGATTCACTCGTTAGAAGCTCCAACACTTTATGATAAAATACCTGACCAATAGAGGAGTTGTCATTAACTTTTATAACATTGCCTGTAAAAAGTATATCATACATTTGAGTGAATATGACTTTACAGTGTTTACAAGTATACGTCAAAACTGTAATATTCCATCAAAAGTGAAAGGCAACACAAATATGGCTAAAATACGCAAACGTTTTGATCGTCTTAGAACGGGGATGTAAAAACTAATTTTATTTAGCATAATAAAAAAACTAGAAAGCCAGTAAAAATTTCACAGGTTACTACTAATTGTCAGCTGTTCATTAGAATTCTTATTTTCTCACGCAGAGAATAAGGTCGTCTTAAAATAGCTATGAAGACAAAAATGAAATCCTAAGTACAAACTGGCCTGTCTCTATAGATATTCACAAAAGCTAATCATCTGTCTAATTGTTAATATATAAAAGTAGTGATAGTAGCAACTCACACGTTGATTTAACAAGATATCTTGTTTTTAATTTGTTACGACAATTGATGATAAATATCTTCATTCTTTTATCTTTCTTCATCAATGGATATTTTTATTTTTCTCTTTATATCTAATTGAAGGGTTGAATGGAAGAAGGGGCTATCCCACTCTGCAAGCAAAATTGAGATTTTGGTGTTATAGGCATGCCAGCGCCATCCAGTAACCCCCTTGCAAACTGCATGCCTGTGGGATAGTCCCAAAATGTTCATTTTGTAATTAAGAGTAAAGTAAAAGTAACATTTTTGCAGTGATTTAAGATGTTTACATCAATTCTTATCATTTAAAAAAAAAATGTGGGATAACTCCTTCTTCCATTCAGCCCTTCAATTTCAGAGAAGGGAGTTCTTCTATCTTTCAATTCCATTCTTTTTACGGCTTTTGTCAAAAGTAAAATTAAACTAAATTGTGTAGATAAGCACGCGATGAATTATATCTGATAGTACAATATTTTAATTTCTTGAATAGCCAATTATGTGTCTGAATGCAAATTCACTGTGCACTGATAGAACTTAACACAACAAACCCATGAATACTATTTTAAAAACTCAGTAATCTGGTCACAGTTAGACAACTTGAGGTTGAAAGAAGATACGCTCCGTGAATATTACGAACACTTTGATAATAAACGTCTACATCTTAATCCTTTTGTGGAGGCGTAACTTCACAAAGTAGTATGAATATACATTTGTGTGGTATAACCTGTAATACAAAAGCACCGTGAATGTCAAAAGTATACATAGAATTAGGAATATGAACCTTTTTTGAAGGTTTGAAGATTTTATGAATCAGGGAAAACAGACGATGGCAGAGAGTTCCAGAGTTTGGAAACTCGAGGGGAAAAAGTAGAGATGTAGCAGGCCGTTCTGTGGGTAAAAAGTTTGACCGTGTAACAATGACACGAGACACTTTACCTAGTAGTACGAATATAGGTAGCAGCAGGAGTAATTAAAGATGCGAGCTCAGTAGAGCAGTGACCATGAAAATAACAGTAAAACAGACAAAGGTCAGCTATTGCACGACGATGCGATAGAGGGTGCAAAAATCCAGTGAGGGATGGGTCATCGATTAAACGAAAAGCTCGCCTTTGAATTGAGTCGAGAAGATTGAGGTAGGTTTTAGGACCACCACCCCATATGTGTGAACAATATTCCAAAATAGGGCAAACTTGGGCCTTGTAAACGGTTAAGAGTTGCTCCTCGGTGAAGTATTTCCTGGATCGGAAAAGAAATCCAGACTTTCAGGAAGCAGTTTTGGCTATAGCAGAAACATGGCCATGCCAGGAAACATCAGAGTAATGCCTAATATAGAGAGCGAATAATTGTTGGAGATTGGGCTGTGTGATTCCACTCTTGAACTGTTGGGGGAAGGGGGTTAAAATATTTGTCCGTCCTTTATCTAATAAACCTAAATTTATTTCGTTAAGTTTTTATGTCATATGCTTATTTTATTTCATTAAGACAATTAAGGGTAGTTCATTTTCAGGACACATAAATAGGTTAATTTGATGGTATCTCACATTTAAGGTGATGACCAAGATTATCCCTACGAAGTGTAGCAGATGGGTGGACTAGTACATGGGTGCACGTCAGAAATACAACAGTTGGGTGGTTGGCATAAAGCGGAGATGAAAGTAAAGGCTATCTTTCTTTTCGGCCCCATTTTTTTACTTTCTTCTTGGCTTGGAGTGGAAGTAATTCGTTGTGTTTATTGATTGAATTATTATTTAAAGAGACTCTTAGCCAGCCATGCCGTTTTCAGGGTACATCACGAGTAACTGGACTCTTGTGTTTCCTAATTTGTTTTATTTCAATCTATGATTCATGGTCAAAGGTCATTAGCCTGATTGTTCCGAATTGAGTGATGCGTCTAGTCAATCATTCATATGCGCTGTAGTTACCAAGTGTGTTATCTCGTGTTATTCCTGTTAGTTTTTACAGAACATTTCGTTATCTTTTTCGTGGTATTTGGAAGTCATTGAAACAAGCCAAGGGAAGCTTTCCGCTCTTCATAAAGGCAACCAGTATTGAGTCGATCATGTAAACATGGAAAACGTGACACTTTGGAGATGTATGAAAGGACAGAAATTGAGGTGTTACTGGACAAATATGCAGTCAAAACAATGTTGTCTTTAGTCAGGCACCACACATCTGCGTACCAGTCAAACGAACTTAGAAAGCATGTGTCTAACGCGAGTAAAAAAGAGTAGGCACCGATATAGACAATTTACACACAAGAGACAGGCTCATTATTGAACCGCGACTATGAACTAGTGATTGAAATGCATTCACAGTAACACCGACCATCCCGCCTTCATTCCTCCGAAGTGCCACGGATTACAAACAGCTCGCAGATTAAAATATAATCTCATTTAATGACGTAAACTTACATCACCTACACCTTTTAGAGTGCTTTGTTTTAAAAAAAGTCGATAATATTCGTTATTCACACTCCCTGGATATTTTATTTTGTGGTACAAAGTATATCTTTATTATCAGTGCACCAAGTCCTTGAATTTGTTTACTGAAAACATGTGCGTCAGCCGTGGTAAAGCTGGTGGACGTGACGACGCACTTCACGGGTCCATTGATTCATTAGTTTCTGGGGTTAGACACAAACATATTTCAATGATCGCTGTAGTGTGCCTTCACATTCATTTCACCATTGATAGCTTGTCTTCTGATAGTCAGTGTTCTTTCCTTGTAAAATATCACGAAAAGAACAAGTATTTGTGTTCTTCAACACACTGTAAGTGCTGACCGAAAAAAAGAGAACAACATACAACCTAACATTTAATAAGGAAAAAATCATCATCTTTTACAGTCCCAATAGACGAGTTATTTTTCTACCTTCCCTTTAACTGAATAACAATAATTCATCCTTCAAATGTGGAGACGTGTGTGCTATGGAAGTGCACATATTGTACACGTGTTGATGTACTCTATACAATATATTACCAATGACTCGGAGATATCAAACCGTGATTGGTGTACGTTTGATCTCATATTTGTATTACCAATTGCTAAACTGAGTTCAGTGGCTCCTAACTCCATAACCTCAAATAAATATATTTATAATGAAATTTTCGTCTGCAAACTTATCTCTAGCATAGTCATCTACAAAAATTATCACCATGTCAACCTTGTTCAGCATTTCCTCGATGTCGTGAGCTGAGCCTTGGACATTTGTCGAATCGAAACATCCAGGTAAATGTACTTTATGAGTTTTTCATGATAGCAAAGTACAAACCAGAACTACACTCATGGTCAAAATTAAAGCATCACTATTTCAAGATACGTATTTTTTCCGAAAAAAATGGTCGTATCGAGCTGAAATTTCGCATGGGTGTGTGATGAACGTTTATGTTTTTGAAACGGACTTTGGTTGATTTTTCCCGGTTCTTGT